>MJUU01051900.1:53635-70781 GCA_002080025.1 Modiolus philippinarum | reverse complement strand
AGGACTTGATACACTGATCAAGAAAATCTGCCTGGTTTTTCTGTTGTTTCGTATAATGTATACTGCAACTTAATTTTGTTTTAGCAGATAGTTGACAAGGTATGCAGAATAAAAATATTAAGTAGATAAAAAAGCAATATTTTTCACTTAATATTATGTACATGTATAGAAATGAAAATACTTTCTTGATAATTCCTGATGAACAATCATAAAGTTCATTACTAACTACTGTATATTAACATTTAGATAGCTTTATCTTCGTATCCAAAAGTGACCAATGGGACAACATTAGGGTCATTGAAGGTTTTACAAAATTAAGTATGACGATCCTGAACTTATGAAATGTAACATTTACAGAATATTAATTGTGACATTCCTGGACTTATGAAATGTGACATTTTCAAATTAATTGTGACCTTCCCAAATTTATAAAGTTTGACTTTCTTCTTGACGCTCTTCCATAGGTTGTTCCTATTGTCATATTATCAATGTTACTTGAGGCATTGAAATATAAAATAAAAATATACATGCACAATGTATTTACGTATAAACAAGTATGCGTACATGAACATGTACGAAAATAAATTATTTCAACTTCTAGTGGTTTTTATTTCATGAGAATCTGTTGAAAAACGGCTTGGTAATACGCATTTTGCCTTAGGATAGATAGGTTGTACTTTTCCCGCCCCTGTTCGGCGTAAAACATCTGCATTACGACGTCTCCCTATTGTTACGTCATAGTATACTCTGTGATTGCTGGAGAAAACATACCTAGGCACTGAAAGGAATACCATGACGTTTTCACCATAGCACTGTAGTTGTAGTTGTTAAGTACAAGCTGAATAAACTGAAATAAATTGTATCGAATATTTATGGAAAGGGGAAATATGTTTGCAATTTGTGAGACAATAGTTAGTTTTAAATGCTTAGAATTGCAAAGAGAGGATAACAGTTAATATGTACATACTTTCCAACAGCTTTAACATTCTGAAACGATACCCCACCCAAATTTAAAATCTGTATATCAATTTTATTAAATGTCTAAGTTGTAGTGAAATATAATCAAGAATTTGCATTTGAGATTTTTTTTTATTAGAACGAGCCTTCATATTTTCACTTTACAGATTTTTACTTTCCCAAAATCGGAACGTCGAAATTCTGTAGATATAGAAAATCTCGAAAGTTTCAATTTTTCGAGTTAAATTTATGCAATAAATTAGTGTTTATGACTTTTATTGTATTATATCCAACACATCAAAACCAATAAGTTATTGATGAAAAGTAGATCAAATGGCCAATTCGTCCTTGTTGAAACTTTGCAGAAGATAAATCATTTTGTATTCCCAGACGGTCGTAAATTGTCTAAATTTGTCAGCATTGAAAATAGTATTTACTTCCTTTAAATATTATACCAAACCTAAGTATAAATATATATTTTTTAAACGATAGAACTAAGAAGGTGAAACTTAAGTCAAAAATAAAATATAAGAATGTTGAGTAGAGTACTGAAAAAGTGGCCCTTTTCTGTCTATACGTGCATTTATTTCCATGTAAGAATGTTTCATTTTGAAGACAAAACATAAAAGGATCAAAAGGATTAAAAGATCTGTCCAGATTAGATGTGACGGAGTGCGACAAATTGATTTCAACCCACCGACTAAAAGGGATGGTAATTTTGCTTTGGTGTTTTGAAAATAAAAATTAGAAAAAAACTTCAAAGTGTCATTTGATTTGCAGATCAATCAATTTGGTACATTATTTTAAGTAACATATTTGAAAGTTTTTTACACCATCTATAAAAGTAAAAATAATAAGGTGTAAGTAAATCATGAGATCTATGCTATAATATATATATGTGAAACAACGGCAGTAGAATACCGAAGGAACAAAGGGGTGAAATTCACAAAAATCGAAGTCCAAAGACAGGGCAAAAACGAGAACACAGAAAACAATGACGTTAGACACAAAAACAATGACGCCAGACAGACACAAAGCACAGAACCAGAAACCACAACATTCAGAACAAAGGCACTCACAGTGTGAACTCCAGTGAAACTGAGAGTGACATTAGGTGCTCCGGAAGGGTAAGCATGAAGGGAGACCATTATACTATCATGTTTATAATTTATCAAAAATTGCCATGAAGTCGCAAAAAGTGTTTTATTAAGGTTGATATTCCAATCTTACATTCCTTTTACAATTTGACATGTGCCATGACCTCTTGTTCACTTACTCCGTATCCTTTCGTAAAATACACATCACGTTTAATTCTTATTACATATAAGAATACAGGGGACAAACTTTGAGAAAGGGTGATTATTTTCTACAGCAAGCAAACATAAATCACAGATACGTTTCTATTATATATAGAAACAAGATAAGACAAGAAAGATGATGGTTAATGACGTACATTGATTTATTCACTTTTTTACCTTTTGTGTGGCCATTTAGGGCTTGCTATATAGTGTGAGGTTCCTCACTGTATTGAATACCGAACGGTGACCCCTAAATGCTTTTTGGGGTCGTTTTAACCTGGATATGGGACGTTGTCTCCTTGATATTTACACTATTTCCTTTCTTTTTCATATTTGTAAAAACTTTTTTTTTTGTTATTCCTTTTTTAATCTTGTTTCTTTTTTATTGTCGGAAATGGAAGTACAAATATAGATTAAGAATTATTTTAAAAGCAAAAGAAATATTTATGTCACCATAAGTTGCATTGCTCAACAAACTAAACAAACTATGTGTTGACGTATAATAAAACTATGCAACGTATGGTTGTATTTTGTCTAAAGCATTTTAGATAATTGCAAATATAAAAAAAATATTCATGATCTTCTTACAGACAATACGTGTTGTTATCAAGTATTTTCTATTCTATTTTAAAATTTTCCAACCAAGATTCCTCTGTTTTTGATCTCTTCATTTCAATCATGACAAAGATTTAAATGTTGCAATTATGTTTAATTCTTATATTGCCTCCAGCTTAGTATTCAAAACAAAAATTAAAATTTTTAAGGTACTGGGTCATTTGCCGGTGTATTGCCATCTAGCCAAATATCGAACCTTCTCGTATGTGTACCAGCTACGATTTCAACAGCGATGACAAAATATAACCAACAGAATGGATATAGTAATTCCCGAAAACCACCCATTATTTCAAATAGACCCTTCATAATATTGTATTATGTTCACATCCATTCAACTAAAGAGTTCGGCAAATCACATTTTGACATAACTTTATACATAATATGCCATTCTAGAAAGTCAAGCTTTTTATTTTGAGACTTCAATTGATATTATTAAACCATAAAAATGTGTCTGCACGGTAAATACTATCTTGAATTTTACGAATGTTAAAATCAATATAACGATTCCCGATGAATTTGTTATCACATTTTGTATTTTCTACCGTCTTGCTAAAGTATATGCTATAAGTTAGCGAAGTGATTTATCTACAGTTAAAAGGACACATTTTTTTTATAAATTATAAAGGTACCATTCCCAATTTCTTTTTAATTCTTTTCATAAATTTTAAAGTTACTATTCCCAACTTTTGAGAAAATTTCATTTCTTCCTTTTCAAACTGTTAAAAGAAGACTTTTGCTTTTGGATGAGAAAAAAAATAACATCAATTCAACACGTAGCCAATCTAGACAACAGGATTTATTTCATTTCATTAAAAAAGCATCAGTACATCAAGCAACAGATAATTCATTGCTAAAATGCCTGAAAAAAAATGACAGATAGCAAACAACAAAATACCGAAGTAACTGTTACTTTATTTTCTGCATATGCGTATTTCGACAACTTATGTCTCATCAGTGCAGATTAAACCAAGACATTTTGAAGTCCATTAACAGAAAAACGTGGAAAAAATGATAGAGAACAAATAACCGAAAAGAATCTAAATAGAAAAGCCAAAATTCAGATAAAGGCAGAGCTATGCATGAGGGAGATACTCCTTAGTTTTAAACAAAGTTTTGTAAAATTTAGATATTGCAATGTTTCAATAAAGTCGGTTTTCGGATCAGCACCGAAGTACTGACTACTGGGTTGGTGGATACCCTCGGGGACTAACAGTTTAACAGCAGAGGCATCGGCCCAGTGGTAATAAATAACAAAATACCGAAGTGACTGTTAATTTGTTTTTTGCATATGCGCATTTCGTCTGTTAATTTTTGTCGTGATTCTTCCAGACCAAGAGAAAAGTTTGTATTCTGTTCACTTTCTTTTTTCTATTTAATCTTAAACCTTATTTGTACACAAGTGTAAGTTGACTATACACGTTTTCTAGTAACTTTTCAATGTCATCAATATATCAACAACAGTAATATATAAGTAGTTCTCTCTCATCTGCTTTGTAGATGTTTGCGTGTGACATATGATCAAATGATTCATTGTCGGTATGTAATATTCAAAAGCTTGATAACAAGTTTATTGTTCTGTCATCGTTTTATACATTGGTGTTTATTTTAAAGGAAACGGTCTCATTTTCTTTAGAATTGTGCTTAATGAACAGTGTTCGATATTGTTGCCGGTCTCAGATGTATATCAGGTTTAATAAGAGACATTTTCACCATAAGCCGAAACCGAAACCGAATCCGAGACAGAAATGGGACCAAATATGGTTACATAATATTCAACAATTCGAAAAAAATATACATGTTTCTTTGATATAAATTTTTTTTTTAGGCCAAATCAATTCAATTGTCTGTTTGGCGTCAACTTTTTTTTTAAATGAAGGAGGGTTAACAAAACAAAAACAAGAAAAGAATTGTTGAAAATAACATACTTTGATGTGACAAATGTTCATTTAAAGTCAGTTTTCAGAATTAAATTAATATAGTGATGATATTTTTCCAATATTGGTCATTGAAACCCCGTTTCACTTTATGTCGTTTTTAAGCAATTTTCTATAGGAATACATACTTGTTGTCTCCTTAATCTATCGTTAAACAACCATTTTAATTGCAAAAAAACGAAAAATATCTTTTGCTTGTTTTCTTGAAAAAATACATATTTGCAATGCGCGCGCTGGCGCCAAACATAGAAATATCTTGTCTTGGCCTTCGTATTTGAACTAAACAAATTATACTTTTACGTAGTTTTTACTGTCTTTCAAAGACCAGATATTAATTCAGTAAGAATTATCTTAATACCAAACTAACCGTTTATTTGGCTTCTTAATTTGGCCATTTCCACAATTTGTATCTCTTTAGTGCAGATAAAATCTGTTCATGTGTTATAATGTGCAAGCGATAGTGTAAGGCACAATTCAACATTTTTTTTCAATGATAAATGTATAAATAAAAATATGTATTGAGATTGTACCAATTGTCAAAAGGACTCTCTTAAAAGGAAACGGAAGGACAAAATAGATACAGGTGACTTCAACATGAAGAACAACAATAAAAGCGTTGTTCCATTGCTTGGTTTTACCATGTATTTGTAGAGATTTTGTCTCATTTGAATTTACTCCATATCCCCTCATTGTTAAGTGTACATAAACGCAATATCATACCAATACAAAAAAAATAAACACATTAAAAATATACAATGCAGCAGAAATATGAATTTATCAGAAATTAAACAATTTTTGAGTTCAAATAACAGTTTTGGCTTTTCTAATTTCATTTTGTTACGAATTCCATTTTTTGCCCACTAAAGAGAATACTCGTTTTGTAATTCTGTAAACGGTTCTTGAACAAGGAATATGTCTGGTGTTGAAAATATAGTATTGTATATCGTCCTTTACAGAAACAAAAATATTTGATATTTTTGCAATTGCAGAAGATTGAATTCGTGATCAAAAAGGTCAAAAGTTATTTAGATATCAAGAACCGCAAAAATTTACTCGTCAAACAAAAGTTTTAACCACTTGTTAATCATAAATGTTAAGGCTGGTTGACAGGAATGATTTAAATGTTAACATGTTTGCAGCAAATAAAGTAAACTTTATTTATTTAAAAATCATCAAATGATTTTGAGCATGACTCTCAAAGGCTTTTAATGCTGATGGTCAAATTACACAATACAACTGTAATTAGAGACTTTATTTCAATTGGTTTATTTTTATTTATTTATTTATTTATTTATTTTTATTTTAGTTTTATTTTATTTATTTATTGTTTTATTTTTTTATTTATTTTATTTTTTTTTTTGAAAACTTGAAATCATGTCATTTTTAAAAGAGAGGGGAATGTTGATTTTTTAAAGCAAATATAAAGAATATGATATCAAGAATTAGTAATGACGTGATATGACATATTCAGAACATTTTTAGCTCATATTGTCAGGAGATGTTGCCTTCAATATATTTTTGATAGATCTAGTGTTAAGAAATTGAAGAGGGAATATTGAAATATAACATCGAGTATGTCTGTTAGAAAACGTGTGATAAATTTAACACTTCTTAAAGTCTCATTTTTGCATTCACATACATTTGCTTTTCTTGGATCACAGCTTTTGATTTTCGATACACTTCTTCCACAAAGGTTGACAGTTGGATGACCTGATGGATAGATAAAACGTTTAGACAGTTGTTCCTGTGGACTTTATTATTGGTCGTCGAAAAGAACAAAAAAATTAGTAAGACTATAATGAACAGTTTTAATTGTTTAATACTATGCAAGTTAAATTGGTTTCGGTATCGGTCTCGGTTTCATATTCGGATTCTACTAAAGGTGAAAATGTCTATTAATATGAGGTCTTATATCAGGACAAATGAGAAAAACGGGTCTATTCGATCAGCGATTTAAGTATTGTTTTCCTTTTCCATGCTCACTGATAATTGTTATCATGTACATTTCTCCAAATGTCTAAACTATTGAAAATAGACAATGAAGGATATTTAGTAAATATCGATAAGAAAGTTTGCCTGTAAATATAAGAAGCATATACATTTATCAAGAAAAAAAATCTTTCCATAAGAAAATTCTACTATCATTATCATATTTTTCATTCATAAAATATTATTATTATTATTATTAATATTATTATTATTATTATTATTTATTACTATCTTAATTCCTTTTGATTGCAAAGTTCAAAAACTGAAAAATGCTTTCCATTTTAATTCGGTTCAGTGTTTCTTCGTTGTCCTTGCTGGTAAGAGATTCTTGTAAAAAAAATGATTTTACTCGAATTAGAAGTTATTTCCTTTTTTCTTAATCCTTGACAGTTGAGGGAACACATATCTAAAGTATTAATTATTGAATAAATTAATTATCATTTGATTGAGTATATAGTTGTGTAATAAAAAAAAGAAAAAGAAAATTCACATTTATATTGAGTAAACACATTTAGGACATGAACATTACGTAAGCACAAATATGCACGAAAACACAAACAAAAGAAGTCCTATCAGTATTTTACAATCCTTATGATTTTTAAGGATAAATGCTTTAAATATCTTGAAAATGTAGTAGATAGAAATTGCAAATGAAACGGTGGAATGAAAGGGTTTGAAATGTAATAATCACATCCAGACAAAGTTGAAGTAACTACCTGTGGTTATTTTTATCATATTGTATGATTTTTTTTTTTTTTCATTTTTTTTTGTGTAGGAGGTGACTTTTTTACATGCTGAAAGATATGTCTGAGCAGTAACATAAGTATTAAGACCAGTACAACTTTTGAAAACACTCGATCATTATTACTGTACATCAAGGATGCAACGGTTTTTAAGGAATTTGTTTTCAAGGGTATGTAAAGATTCACGTATTCATGTAAAATATTTCATACAGAAGTTTGTCTTTTACTGCAGTGTGGAGTTGTTAAAACAATAACCCGTGGAAGAGATGTATGCTCTTTATTTTTCATAGATATAGTGAACTTGTGCATGAGATAATATCTCATGTGTACACATTGTTCAATTACTATTATCAAAATTATGTAAATTCTAAAACCGAAGGATAAACTCCCTCCATCGCAGTTTTGTCCTTACCTATATTTGATATTACTGATTATTCAGATTTCGTTTTTTTTTTGGTTTTTTTTTTCTTTTTTTTCAACAATTTTTGAAATTATGGATTTCCTTTGTTTGGTTTCTAGTGCTGCTGATGAGGAATTAATTTCCAAAATGTCCATACAGCTCATTGAAATAATTGCAGTTGGAGTTAACATATGTGTTATGGTATCATGTTCATTTACTGCATATCCTTTCAAAAAAATTTATTACAGGAGTTTGTCTTTCATTGCAATGTGGAGTTAGTAAAACAATCCCCTGTTGTACAGATGTATGTTCTTTATTTTTCTTAGATGTACTGTACTTGTACAAGACATAATATCCCATGTGTACAAATTGTTCCATTACTATTATCAAAATTATGTAAATTCTAAAACTGAAGTATTAACTTCCTCCATCGTAGTTCTTCCTTAGCCTTATTTAATATTACTGGTTATTCAGGTTTTGTTTGGTTCTATGCATTTAAAACGATTTTTTGAAATTATGGATTTCCTTTTTTTTAGTTACTTGTGCTGCTGATGAGGAATTCATTTCCGAAATGCCCATACAGCTCATTTAAATAATTTAAGTTGGAGTTAACATATGTGTTATGGTCTCATGTTCATTTTCCCAATATCTTTTCATAAAATATGCATTAGTAAATGTATTTTGTGCAGTGATTTTCCTTTAACTAAATTCATTTTTTGAAAACATTCCATTAATTACGTTTTGTCACATTTTCTACAAAACCTATTTCTAAGCTATTAACACCAATCTTGATAGCCGTAAAAGAGGGCCTTCAAAAATTGTGTGATACTAGCTTTTCAAGAAGTGGTGTAAATGAAATGTGGATATTAAAAAACTCTAAGGATCTGCTTTACATCTTAAAATCGAGATCATTATCACACTTTTTACTTTTTCACGCTTTATACTATAATCCCCCATGAACAACTGAAATCACGACTGAAAGATATAATTCATAGATGTTTCCCCCGCAAGAACGGCGAACAAAGATATAAGTACATTGTTATAGGAAGAGAACAAGCATACTTAGTAAAATACGATTCAGAATCACAGAAAAAATATACAGAGGAAGAAGTGATTAATATGTTAGAGTTTCTGATCGACAATATATTTGTCCAGTTTGGAGGACTTGTTTTTCAACAGACTATCGAAATTACAATGGGCACAAACTGTGCGCCTTTTTTAGCCGATCTATTTCTCCACTCATATGAAGCTGAATTCATCCAAGGGCTTCTTCAAAATAAAGACAAAAAACTGGCCCAGTCCTTTAATTTCAGCTTCCGTTATATAGATGAAATTTTGTCGCTGGACGGTCCTCGCTTTGGTGGTTTTCTTCGTCTTGTCTGACCAGGGGAGCTGGGGGTTGAGGATACTGCGGATACTTCCGCGTCGGCCTCGTTCCTTGGCTTCGTCTTGAAATTGACAGGGGGTGCACTGCAGGCTGGGCTATAAGGCAGGCGCGTTGGCTTCGGTTTTCCAATGGTCGGCTTCCCCTTTCTTTGTGGCGGCGTTCCAGGGGCGCCAGCGTGCGGGGTTTGCGTCTCCCGGCTCGTTCGCTGCTCGGGGCCTAAGGTCGATACAGTGGCTGCCTTGGTGGGGCTCGGTTGCTTACAGATGGGCTGCTTGGGCAATGATGTGTTGCCCATGGCTTGAGGTCGTCGCTGCAGAGCTTTTGCGGTCGCTGTGGGATGTCTGTTTCCCGGATGGCAGCGGGTCTTTCTCTTTGCCAGTATAGTTTGTTTTTCCTCTGCCGGGTTTGACTTTGCTGCCGGGGTTGGCATGTTCGGCACGGCGGGTGTCTTATGGGAGGCGGGGGTGCTTGCTCTTCCGGTGCGCCTGGTCTCACCTGTGGTTTTTGTTGGGTCCGTGTTGTTCGTTTTTGTGTTTGTGCGTGTCTTCATTTTTTCGGTGCCGTGCTCGTGTTGTGACTTTGTTTCTTTGTTTTTCCGACGTTGCCATTGTCCTTGGATTGTTCTTTTTAGACTGACGGTTCGGTTCTCACTTACCTTTCTTTACAAGATAGTAGTCATGAAGTTGGTAATTTAGCTGAACTGGGTTTTATTCGTATGTTTATTATACTATAGGGAAACGGAACAAAGAAGGGGGAGGTTTGGGTGCCCATAGACCGATTTAAACCTACGACTGCCTTTTTATAGTGCCGATACCGGGTCCGGCTGTCGCAAGTTCCTATCGTTGTTAACGTTTGTCTTTCGCAGTTCCTTTGTACAGTTTGGCATGTGAATTGTGTTTTTTTAGCCATTGTGGGTGTTTTCTGCTCTCCTTTTTATTTTATTTCTCCAAATATCATTATCATTATAATTGTATCTTCTATTTTTATTTATTACACGAAATAAATGCTAATGAAATGTTACATGGAAGTGCTGTTTAATTATTTGAAGATGTATCGACCAAGTAGCCAATTTATACCGAAGAAAATGAATATGACAAATTTAAATATAATTGTTGGCATCGGTCGTTTTACTGTCGAGTACGTGTTTTCTTAAATAATGAAAACATATACTGTAGTAATAACAACACATGAAAGCCAATATCTTTGAAAGAGTATCTTCACTTAAGATTCAATACACATAAACCATTCAAGTTAAACATAATGTGTCTGTCCACGATCGATTTTGGTCAATTGGTACTACTTGCATATGTTTCCAGTCATGACCGGTTAAATTGAAATGTAATGCAGTCGCCTGCGATCTTTCCTTTTTCCGAATTCGGAAAAAGGAAAGATCACAGGCCACTGCATTACATTTCATCGGAAAAAGGAACATTCACAGGGCACTGCATTACATTTCAATTTAACCGGTCAAGCCAAAGAAAAGTTCTGGATAGAAAAGCTAAAATCCAGTTTGAATATGATTCGGAAAAAGGAAAGATCAGTAGAGAGGGGGTTTCCTGCTTCTGCATTCTGATTGGCTCGGGTATTCTACTTCTGCATTATGATTGGCTGATAAAATCACGTGGCCTTGTAACGTCACAAAAATCCCCTTCTTACAACTCATCAATCTGATTGGCAATGACGATAATGACGTCACACAAAAAATCCCCTAACTGATCCTATAAATCAATCACCTGTCATGTCATCGGTAATAAAAATGTCAAAATGATTGACACATCAAAGAAAGAAAAATTAAGTACCGCAATAAAATACCTTTATTCCCATACATCACTGTCATGAAACAATGTAAAGAATATACATTTTTAATGGATAGTAAAAATGTCAAAATGATTGACAGATCGTAAAACTTTCCAATCTTTAGCAATACTATAAAAGGAAATGCACTACATTTCTCTCCATTACACTGTTTCACTGAATACACGAAAATGTCTTCCAAACGACAGCTAGAAGAAAGTATAGGCAATAAGGAGAAAAAAATCGGAAAAGAGGATTCAGCCAATGTTAGTGAGGAAAGAAATTTGTCTGAAAATGAAACGCAAGATACGGTAGTAATAGACGACGAATGCTTGGACCAAAACCTGAATGAAAGATGTATGATACATGTAGGAGACGATGTGTACGTCGTCGCTAAGAAGTACAGCGATGAATTACAGATACACATTAGACAGTTTGCAAAATACGATGACAAATTATACCCCACAAAGAAAGGAGTCATGCTCTCCCTTTGCAGATGGAAATGCTTGGAGTCCTTCCTAAAACACATAGACAGATATTTTGAAACATATCGTTCAGGAACCTCAGAACAAGAGGAAAACATACATTTAGGTGGAGGGATATACGCCTCGATGAACGACAAATACCCTGTTGTTAATTTGAGGCACTGGTGGAAACCAGAAAAATCCGAGAAACCAGTTCCTACTAGAAGAGGCATAATGATACATAGAGAAAAATGGATGCAAATAAAGAACTGTATGTCTGTTATGAAAGACTTTGTTCCCGAGTTAAATGATGCCAGCATAGGTTGTACCGAAGATCACTAAAACCAAGCTGGAATGTTGCAATGTCCAGAATGTAATCCTTTTGAATTCAGACAATATTTATAAAATTTGTATTTGTACAAAAGACTTTGAATGTGAAATTTTTAATCAGTAAGACAATATATTCTGCAATGGACACATCTCTAGATTCAGATATTGACGGTAAAGTGGGAGAAGAATATAGAATGACGAAAGCAAAACAACTTGAAGAAGACATATCGAATGACATTGAAAAACACGTAAAAATACTTTCAAAATATGAAAAATAACTGTAGAATGATCGAGACGATCCATCGTATTTGTAATTTCGTCAACGTTTTATCAGCCGGAGGAGTCGTAGATTCGAGTGGTGTAGGATTGCTTCCAGTCGTCTTACCCTGTGCCACAGTGACAGGCTTATCAACGATGACAACCACTGCTTTGCAAATTATCAAAAAGAAAATACATTCAAAAAAGAAAAGACACTCGGAAATGGTGGTTTTGGCATACAGAGCTAAATGTCGATTACAGAAGACCATTAGTAGAATTGTAGATGATGACATAGTAGATGCCAACGAGTTTGACGAGTTAGTGAAAATCAATAATTATTATCACGAACAGAAAATGAATATGTAAATTGTAACACTTATGAAATATACATGATGTAAATAAATATTAAAAAAAATCATTTGTCTTCCTTTTTTTCACATAAAATTCACTGTTATTCTCATTCTACGTCAGTCGATATGAGTTGGTCCAACTATTTACAAGACATATGGTACGACCCTAAACACCCTGCCTCGTTTTCTGGCCCCGATAAGTTGTATAGTGTTGTCAAAGATGAGGGTAAATTTAGTATTGGTCACAAACGAATCAAGCAATGGTTACAGAATCAAGATTCGTATAGTCTATCACGAAATGTGATTAGAAAATTTCGCCGTAACAGATATGTGGTCAATACGATAGACTCTCTCTGGGAAATGGACCTTGCAGACCTATCAAACATCAAAGCCCAAAATGACAATTACAAATATCTATTGTTCGTGATTGACGTAATTTCCCGTTTTCTATGGATTCAACCCTTGAAAGACAAGACAGCCAAGAACGTAATATCGGCATTGAAACTCATCCTGTCCTCTGGCAGAACACCGGTATTGATAAGGTCGGACAAAGGGAGCGAATTTAAAAACAAAGAAGTCAAGCACTTTTTGTCAAAACAGAGAATATCCACATACTACTCACAAAACGAAACAAAATGTGCCGTAGTCGAAAGAGTTATAAGAACCATAAAATCTATACTCTATTGTTATTTTCGACATAAACAAACCTACAGGTACCTCGACCTTCTACCAAACTTCGTACAAGACTATAACAACAGACCACACCGTGCCCTTGGAAATATTAAACCAACCGATGTTAATATACAAAATGCAGACGAAGTGAGATTAAGTGCCTATCTAACAAAACCAAAGACCAAGAACGAGTCCATAAAAAAAGAAAAAGAAGCGGTTGTACAAATTTAAGTGTGGTGATTTAGTCAGAACAACACACCTACGTTATCCTTTTCAAAGAGACTACCAACAAAAATGGACCGAAGAATTATTTAAGATTCGTCATCGTTACGTACGTCAAGGAATTCCTGTGTATCAATTAATGGACTTAGCGGACGAATCTATTGATGGCACTTTTTATCAACCTGAATTACAAAAGGTGAATAAGGAAGAAAACGCCACGTAGACAATAGAAAAAGTACTGAAGACAAGAAAACGTAATGGGATAAAAGAATCTCTTATACGTTGGCTGGGATGGCCAAAGAAATTCGATTCGTGAGTTCCTGATTCCGATCTTCAATAAATACAAACTGTTGGAACGAATCGTTTCATTCTGTGAAAAAATGAGCATGCGAATGGTACTGAGATCATCAGACGACGAAAATCTTTTTGACAACAAACCTTATAATTTCAACGTGGAATTGGATAAACAAGTTACGATCGAAGGAACCTGGGTCGTAGCCTTAACAGAGATAGAACTAGATTATACAAAAAAAGAAAAAGAAGAAGTATACGTCTTTTCTGAGGTCTGTAGTGGAACTTTCGTCTGGAAATCCGAACATCCTTTGCTTCGAAGAGTACAGGTCCAGAAAAAGAACATCATTTTCGAATCGCCATACTACGTACCAGTGAAGGTGAAAGAATTAGACCAAATCAGAGTGTATATAAAGGACAAAAACGACGAAGATTGTTCATTCTTGAAGAAAGACGCGTGTATAACGCTACACTTTAAACGATACCCCTTCGTTTTTCAATGATGTTGTACGTCAGTGATCCAAGAATGTGGGAACAAGCATTCAAAGACCTGTCGAGCGGAAAAATTAACCCTTTTGTGTACACCAGACGGTCCCAGACAGGAAGGGGATTAGGAGGAAGATATTCGTCAACGTTTCACGTACCCGTAAAAGCCCCAGAGAAAATAATCGTTCCAATCAAGCAAATAACTCCTACGGCTGCCGTGGCGGAGAGAGCTAAATCGGATCTGAAAAAGGCGAAGAGGCAAAACACTTCACGCGTTGATCAAAAGAGTATAAATACAGGTAAAAATATTAATATGTCAAGGCTGATGGATCGGATTTAAAAGCCCAAGAAAAGACCGGAATTATCAACATACCGTTGCAGACTATGTGGTCGCAGGTAGACGTGTACATGAACAATAAATTGGTGTCGTTAAACTCGTCTCATTATCCCTGAAAAGCCTATCTGAAAACGGTGCTGTCGGGTGGTTCTGACGAACAAAAGTCTCAGTTACAAAGTCAATTGTTTTTTAAAGATAACGACCCAATGGAATCACTTACGACTAATGCTGGATTCGTGAATCGTTACCAATTTACCCAGTTGAGCCGGGAATTCGAACTTGATGGACCACTGATGGAGGACGTGTTTCACATAGACAAATATCTCATCCAAGGAGTTGATTTATACATCAAATTATACCGTTCAAGCAATCCTTACGTTTTGATGTCTGGAGAAGAAAGTCCCGATTACAATTTGAAAATCTTGGACGCTACGTTCAAGACATGTAAAGTGAAATTGGACTCTGGTGTTGTTGTTAACCACGTCAAACAGATAGAAAAGGAACCGGCGAAGTACTTTGTGCGTCGCACAGAAATAAAAAAGAACACCCTTGCAAAAGACTCTGGAGAATTCATATGGGACAACATGTTCCCGAGAAGACCGTCACTCGTCGTGGTCGGCCTCATCCCCCAAAAGAGTGGAAACGGTGATTATGAAGGAAACCCGCTGAATTTCAAACATTACTCTGCAACAGACGTGGGATTGTTTGTCAATGGAGAAAGCGTTCCTGCCAGACCTTTGAAGATGGATTTCGGTGTTGACGGAAAATATGCCACGGCATATCTCAACCTCTTTGAAGCTTGTGAAAAAATCAACAGCGACTCGGGACTTAACATCGACAGATCTGATTTTGGTAATGGTTATACTTTCTACGCCTTTCCGAAAGATCCGACCTGTCTAGATCAGGACTATATAAATCTTGTGCGACACGGAAACGTTAGACTAGAAATTAAATTTAGAACTTTATTACCAGAGACCGTAACTTGTATAGCCTACGCAGAATATTCCGACCTCTTGGAAATCGACAACGGAAGACAAGTCCGCTACGCAGGAGAATGAATGGTCGTCAATTTGAAAGTATCATATCTACGAATCCCTGCATGAGACGATATTTTAGAGGTGTTTTCTCTAGAGATACTTTACCCACAGATGTCACGTTCCCGAGTGTGTACATCGTCAACTCATAGACCTGGAGAACATTGGGTGGCCATCATATTAAACAGTCCACGTCACGGAGTATTTTTCGACAGTTTCGGACGTAGACCAGAAAAGCAATTGGCAAGCTTCATGGATGTTAACGTAGCAGCTTACGAATACTTCGACGTATAGATACAATTTTATTCTTCCACATTTTGTGCCCTCTTTGTTCTCGCATTTCTTTTATCTTATCTCTGTATGTCCATGTCACTTCAAGACATTATTCAACCTAACTACTTTGTCTGTAAACGATTGTATACTCTACGATTTTGTTTTTCAATAAAATTAAATGTATAACGTCCTATGTATCTTTGATTTTCTTTCCGGTTGAAGTAATGTGGAAAATAACCCTTACAAATTTCGTCCAACCCGAAAGCTTTAGGAACTTAGCCAATTTCATTGGAAGAAAATTTAAAGAATCGATGAAAGTAAGGTTGTTTTTTTTTTGCTATATGCATGTACATGACTTTTGTTCCATTGTATATGATCTCATCTGGACGTACAGAGTGACGATTGATCAAAACTTCAAGTATGGGAAAGAGGCCGAAAGCTTTCGCATTATGAGCTTCTAATATGGAGTTCTTATAATGTTCTTGCATTATGTGACTACGAAATTGTTGGGCTGCGTCGTCGCCACTAAATACATGTTCTCTATGTCCACATGTTTCTTGACAGGGAGGGTTGACATACATCTTGCATTTGTTTTTTTTTGGAACAAAGAATGCACCGATTACCGCAGCTGTCGCATCTTGAATCTGGAGTCAGATCTTGACCTTCACATTTCGAACATGACGATTGTAAAATACCGAAATTTACAATATGTTGATATAATCCACAGCATGTTTCATTACAGTGTATGCATTTTCTACATTTGGAACATGGTTCCGATTTGTTTCTACATGTGTCACATCTTTTGGTCGAGTATCCTTCCTTACATTGCATTTTTTCATCTTGTCTTGTTTCAAAATCGTAAAACAAAAATGTTTTTTGCTTTAGTGTCTTTAGAAGTGGCTCTTTGATAACACAAGTGTTGTCCTACGTAAAATTGCTCACAAACAGAACATTTCCACTCTCCGCATGTGTGTTCTGTTGGTCTTCTGTCGACGTAGCTAATTATCTTTTTACAGACTTTACATTGGTACAGCGTTTCGCATTTGGAGGGTAACTTGCCCCATTTTGTAATCTTGCATCTGATGTGGCGTTGGAAGCATTCAGATGATCTACATTCTCGATTGCAATACCTACAGGATAAGGAATGTTTTGTGGTACAGTCTTGATTTCCACAAACGTCACATGTAGTTTCGCACGAATGATGTTCTCTTGTATTGTACGGCTTCAAACATCTTTCGCAGAAATAGCTTTGTCCAAAAAATCCACAAATCGAGGCAATACCGTGATAATGCTGAACGTTGCCCGATTCCAC
>MJUU01051900.1:5215-44127 GCA_002080025.1 Modiolus philippinarum | reverse complement strand
TTTTTCCAGAAAATATTCAAAGGCAAATCATCTCCCCTTAAAAATTTCAAGCAGCAACAATATTACTTCATGCACATCTTCAGATGGTGTACTACAACTGTGTAACACCTCATCAAAATCCAAGCAGTCGTTTAGGAGAACATGCGCTGACAAGGTTCGCCTCCACCCTTTTCCAAGAAAATATTCAAAGACGAATTATCTCCCTAAAAATTTCGGGCAGCAACCATATTACTTCATGCACATCTTCAGGTGATGTTATACAACTGTGTAACATTTCATCAAAATCCAAGGAGCGGTATAGGAGAACATGTGCTGACAAGGTTCGCCTCCCCCCTTTTTCAAGAAAATATTCAAAGACAAATTATCTCCCCTTAAAAATTTCAGGCAGCAACCATATTCCTTCATGCACATCTTCAGATGGTGTACTACAACTGTGTAACATTTCATCAAAATCCAAGCAGCCGTTTCGGAGAACATGCGCAAGAAACATGGACGGACAGACAGACGGACGGACGGACAGAAAGACAGACAGACAGACAGACGGACTGGGTGATTCCTATATACCCCCCAAACTTTGTTTGCGAGGGGTATTATTAGATCTACCAATTGCTGTTTACAGTCACTGCATAGTAGATCTGACAACATCCCATTTTACTTTCGGTTCTATGACCTTTGACATCTACCAATCAAAATCCTGCAGTGTACATGATTTTGAAGCCATTAAGCTGAGAATTTAGAATGAATTATTGAAACAGAAAGTAAAATGGGAAGTTGTTTAAGATCTTCCATGCAGTGACTGTAAGGAACAAATTGTAGATCTAATTATGCCCCACTTTAATAGCTAAAACGGGGGGCTTATGTAATGCAGTCCGTCCGTATGTACATACGTACGCGAGTTTGTAATGATCCCCGATAGCTCTGGAACTGTAAGATATACAAATTTGAAACTCGGCACCATACTAGAGTATGATCAGAAGTAGCGCCCTTTGGATTCAGAATCGAGGTCAAATGCCCTAGGGGCAAATTATGGGCGAAAACAAATTTTCGTGATATCCAACTAGAGGCTCCCAGGAGCCTGTATAGCTCACCTGTATATAGCAGTGGTACATCCATGCAATAACATTGATTTTTAAATACATTTCCTATGATGTCTAAAGTTAATCAATGGGACTGCTGGCGGTTATCTTGGATTATGCAGGGACGTGTCAGACAGATTTTTTACTTAACACCACCCAAGGACTATTATTACAAAGTTTGGTTGCAATTGGCTTATTTGTTTGAGAGGAGTTGATTGTTGAATGCATTTGCCATGGGGTCTAATGTTAATCAATGGACCCCATTGCCAGCCATCTTGGATTACGCACTGACATGTCAGATACAATTTTCAGCTAAAAATTGAGTTACTTTGTTAAAGTGCGATTTTGGTCCCCCTAAGGCGCCTTACAGCTTGGAAACGGTAAGAGCTAAGCAAAATCCATTGACATACTACCGAAAGCTCATGTCAAGAGGAATCCAAAGAAAGAAACACCATCAAAATCCTATGAAAAATAAAAAATTGAGGTACTTTGTAAAAGTGCGATTTTGGCCCGCTTAGGCCCCTTATAGCTCGGAAACGGTAAGAGCTATGCAAAAACCGTCGACACACCACCAAAACCTCATGTCAAGACAAATCCAAAGAAAGAAACCCCATCAAAATCAGATGAAAAATACAAATTTGAGGTACTTTGTAAAAGTGCGATTTTGGCCCCGTTTGACCCCTTATAGCTCGGAAAGGGAAAGAGTTATCCAAAATCTGATAGTTGTGCGCCATGTTTATTTTTCATAAGGAATCCAATGAAAAAAAACTGCATCAAAATCCGACTAGAAAAAAAATAATTAAAATTTCCCATAGGGTCCAATGTTAATCAATGGGTCCCACTGGCGGCCATCGTGGATTACGCACGGACATATCGGACACAATTTTTCATTTACACCGCCCGAGGACTATTGTGACAAAATTTAGTTGCAATTGGCCCAGTGGTTTCAGAGGAGTTGATCTTTAACGACGGACGACGGACCGACGGACGGACAGACAGATGGACGGACGGACGACGACGACGGACGCCAAGTGATGGCAATAGCTCACATGACCTTTTAGGTCAGGTGAGGTAATAATTGAAGAAATTTCCAAGGCCATATGGGCTAGAAAGTTGAAACTCGACTCACATACTATGTAGCAACTTCACAGAGGGTGTTGGAACTTTGGTATAACCCCTCAGGGCCTCTAGGGGGTCCAAAAAACGAAAAAATCAATTCTGCCTGAACTCCTCTTACACTTTAACCCTTAGAGACTTTCTGTGCATTGTTGTCTCTGACGACGCTCCATACATGCGAAGGTCATCGTGTTAGTGTTCATTTTAAACATTAGAACTCCGGCTACAATTTCAGACTAGTTTATAACTGCACTGAAAGATTTTAGTTCTCTTTTTGCTTGAAAATCGGCACTTGAAGAAGCAGAAGATTTAAACCAGAGGCTTCAAGGAGCCTGTATCGCTCACCTGGCTTTCAGTTGCCTTAATCAAGGAAACATTGTAAGTTCAGGGATGATTTTAGCTCTTTTCAAATGGGTCCCCCGTCCAACAAACTGGGAATTTTGCATCGCGACAACTTTGATTGGGAAAAATGGAAATATATCAAATACTGCAACATACATTTGTATACACCAAGAATATGAGCAAGTACACACCCACGAGTTTGAAGAATGGAAAGTATCCTTACATCAAAGCCATTAAGACTATATTTTATACATTTTTTTTCAAGACTATATTTTTATATATTTTTTTTTTTCAAATTACGCCAGATTTGAATTTTATAAAGCTAATTATCAATGAAAGAAGTATTGCTCTTTTCCTATATGAAAGCAAATCAACATTTTATCAGCAATTCTTTGGTTGTCTGCAAATAAAGATCACTCACATATATCAATACTATCACCAAAATCAAACCCTTTATACCCAATGATATATATATACCTCAGATTTCAAGTTTTAACTATTCAATATTTATTTCAATGCAAACCTTATCTTTGGTATTTAAACGTTACCATGTATTTCAAAAGTCCTCGATGAAAGTCTCGAATTTTAGACACGACAATGAAAGATAACAACACGATTTCAATTCACTCCACGCATTCTGATTTTCAATATGTTCCCTTATGGACATTTCGATCTCAGACATTTTGTTTATCTTCAGGGTGGTCGTTTATAGCGTAAATTGCATTATTTAGATACTTCTGGACGTTACTGCCGGCGATGTTTTTGAGTAATATCTGGTTCGAACAAAAGGCGATACAGATCGGAACGAAAGATTCACCGGAGACAGAAATGAAAAAAAATCCGGATTTTGTAAATATCGTTGCCGCGATGGGGATTTGTCTTGTTTGGGGAATGGGGCCGCCAAGAGGGGAATAAGGCCGCCAGGCGGCCCTAAATTATATAGTAGCGTCACCCCTGAAGTTATACAGTTGATCTTCAGTTTCTAAAACTTTTGTAGCTCGAACACCTCATATATCTTGAACAGTTTTAAAAGTCTGATCATGTTTAATATATTTCTTTGTTGGGCTTTTTTTGACAAAAAACGTTCTTGCTAGGAACCACTTTCGACACCAGTTTTGAAGTCGAGACGTCATTTTGTAAATGGCAGTCAACAAACAATTTTCAACATCGGTTTTGAAGTCGCAACATCAATATCTATTTGGAAATCAAATTTCACTGAAATCGGAAAATGTTGAATTTTCCCGCCTTTTTTGGCGACCATTTTAAAAATGTTGGTCAACGAACAATTTTTAACATCAGTTTTGAAGTTGCAACATCAAGACCTATTTGGAAACTAAATGTCATTGAAATCGGACAATGTTGAATTTTCCCGTCTTTTTGGTGGCCATTTTGAAAATGACGGTCAACAAATAATTTTCAACACCGGTTTTGAAGTTGCAACATCAATATCTATTTGGAAACCAAATTTCATTGAAATCCGACAGTGTTGAATTTTCCCGCCTTTTTTGGCGGCCATTTTGAAAATGGCGGTCAACGAACAAATTTCAACAACGGTTTTGAAGTCGCAACATCAATATCTATTTGGAAACCAAATTTCATTGAAATCGGACAATGTTGAATTTTCCCTCCTTTTTGGCGACAATTTTGAAAATGGCGGTCAAGGAACAATTTTCAACACCGGTTTTGAAGTCGCAACATCTATATCTATTTGGAAACAAAATTTCATTGAAATCGGACAATGTTGAATTTTCCCTCCTTTTTTGGCGACCATTTTGAAAATGGCGGTCAAGGAACAATTTTCAACACCGGTTTTGAAGTCGCAACATCTATATCTATTTGGAAACCAAATTTCATTGAAATCGGACAATGTTGAATTTTCCCGCCTTTTTTGGGGGCAGCCAAATTGCGGTCAAGAACAATTTTCAACATAAGTTTTGAAGTTGCCACAGCATGGCAAAAATTTCATCAGTTTACACTTGACCTTCATCTTCTATAGTTTTAGAAATAAAAGATGAAAAATACGAAAATGTTAAAAATTCGTCGAAAAAAGGGCAATAACTCCTACAAGGGTTTATGGATTTTCTTCAAAATTTCATGGTGGGTAGACCTGGTGAACATTTTTGCAATTTCTACTTTACCTCTACCTGTTACATTTTTTGAAATAAAAAATAAAAAATACAAAAATTTTGAAAATTTAACGGAAAAAGGGCTATAACTCCGAGATGGGTTTTCAGATTTTCTTAAAAATTGCAGGGCAGGTAGATCTTGCCATGCTGATCATTTTATTTCGTGTCAGATTTTTGATATCTGTAACGGTTTTCGAGTTATTGGCCAAACACTGCAATTTACCCCTATGTTCTATTTTTAATAACAGCAGCCATGTTGTTTGGTCTTCGGACTAATCGAACATAATTTTTAAACTGCATACCTTGGTAATGCTTCAGGCCAAGTTTGGTTACAATTGGCTCAGCAGTTTCAGAGGAGAAGATTTTTTAAATTGTTGAAGGACGGACAGACGACGGACGCAAAGTGATGGCAAAAGCTCACATGGCCTTTTAGGCCAGGTGAGCTAAAAATATTTTGGTGGGGTAGGCTACCCATTGTCACCTGTAAGCCAAAAACTACGAGAACCATCGGGATAATATTGATGTACACATCTTAAATAAAGTGTTTTCTCTCCATTTTGACAGTGTGACAGCTTTCTGATTTGTACTTCCGGTACTGTGGCCGCTCAAAGCCGAAAATCGTCAATTTTGCAGATTTTGGGTGGGGTCATATTCCATACTTTACCCCATGCCAGACCCTACATTACCCAGGAATAATCCAAGGATGCCAGTATCCAGAAATATGGTAACTCTTTACAAAGACCACAACAAACTGGGCCTCTGAGTGTCATACAGTCCTCCAGGTCAATAACTAGTACGAAAAATGACCAAAATTCGTGTTTTTTCCATGGGGTACCTACGTTTGGACAATTAGCCTGCCTACCAACATGAAGTTTTATAATTAAGCAACTTTTTAATGTCATCACCTACATGTAGTATGAACACTAGGATTTCAAAATTATGATTCTAAGTTTGGTAAATTTCCTGAAAATCTCCAAGACCAATTATTTTTTTTTAATTTTACCTAGTTAATTTTATGCCTTATAATTTTAATGATCATTTTCAATGGTCAGATTGCAAAAAACCTTGATTCTTATTTTGGTAAAGTTTCTGAAACTCTCAAAGACCCATTATTATAAAGATTGCGATCCCCCCGCTACCCCTTTTTGGACCCCCTCCCTTTGTAAAAAAAGACAAGTGTTTTTGAAACTAAATTAATCATCATAACTGTAAAACACCAAAAAAAGATATGGTTGCTAGGTAGAATTTCAAAAAATAATGGGTCTTTGAGAGTTTCAGCAACTTTACCAAAATTAGAATCAAAGATTTTTGCAACCTGGCTGTAGAAAATCATCATTTTTACTTTAAGGAATTGAAAGAGATATGGTTGCTAGGTAGAATTCCAAAAAATAATGAGTCTTTGAGAGTTTCAGGAAATTTACCAAACTTAGAATAAACAATTTTTGCAATCTGACAATGGAAAATCACTGATACTATAAGGCATAAAAAAGATATGGTTGCTAGGTAAAATTCCAAAAAGAAATCCGTCTTTGAGAGTTTCAGAAAATTTACCAAATTAGAATCAGTCTTTTGCACTCTGATTATTGAAAATGATCTTCAGTACTGTAAGGAATTGAAAAAGTTATGGTTGCTAGGTAGAATTCAAAAAAATAGTAGGTCTTTGAGAGTTTCAGGAAATTTACCATAATTAGAATTGAAGATTTTTGCAATCTGACTATTGAAAATCATCATTGAAACTATAAGGCATCAAAAAGATATGGCTGCTAAGTAAAATTCCAAAAAGTAATTGGTGTTTGAGAGTTTCAGGAAATTTACCAAAATTAGAATCATTGATTCTTGTAACCTGACAGTTGAAATTCATCCTTATAACTCTAAATAATTGAAAAAGATATGGTTGCTAGGTAGAATTCCAAAAAATGACGGGTCTTTGAGAGTTTCAGGAACATTACCAAAATTAGAATAAAAGTTTTTTGCAAACCGACCATTGAAAATGATTATTGAATCTAAAAGGCATAAAAAAGATATGGTTGCTAGGTAAAATACCCAAAAATAATGGGTCTTTGAGAGTTTCAGGAAATTTACCAAAATTAGAATCATATTTTTGGAATCCTAGTGTTCATACTAGCTGATGACATTAAAACATTGCTTAATGATAAAATTTCATGTTGAAATTTCAAAAATTATAAGTCTTTGACATTTTCAGGAAATTTACCAAATTTGGCACCGGGGTTTAAATTCCAAATGCTTAGAACGTATTCAAAGAGCAATTCCAATAATTCCTCATGAAAATATAAAACACAAAATCGAAATTTTACATAGAGTTCCAGTCGTTCTGATGAGTACTAATTGTTTAACATTTTTTAGTCCCTTTAAAGGGCATGCCCCCAGGGGTCATACCAAAAGTCCGCTATCATCAGTAAATGAGATGCATATAATCGAACTTGCTTACAAAGTTTCAGCTTCCAAACATGAATACTTCAGAAGATTTCGCTTATTACTGGATATCTCGAAATACATTTTTGCTCATTTTTCCGCCCTGAGGGCAAATTTCAAAATTCCGAAACCTTCGGCACAGACAACTTTTATAGTGTTACTTATACCCTTATTAAAAGGTTTCTGCGATTTAAGGTGTAAGAGGAGTTCCAGTGGAATCGATTTTTTCGTTTTTTGGACCCCCTAGAGGCCATGCCCTGAGGGGTCATACCAAAGTTCCGACACCCTCTGTGAAGTTGCTACATAATATGTGAGTCCATATCCGAGTTTCAACTTTCTAGCCCAAATGGCCTTCGAAATTTCTTCAATTATTGGATATTGCGAAAATTCGTTTTCGCCCATAATTTGCCCCTAGGGCGTTTGACCTAAATTCCGAATCCACAGTGCGCTACTTCTGATCATACTCTTGTATGGTGCAGAGTTTCAAATTTGTATCTCTTATAGTTCCAGGGGAGCATTACAAACGCACGTACGTACGTACGGACGGACGGCATGACATAATCCCCCCCGCTTTCGCTAAGCGGGGAGATAATAAAAAAAATCACTGATCTAGTTATTATAGAATTGTTTTTTTCCGTAGCCTGTGCTGCAGGGAACAAAACCTTGAAGTGGCTGTGGACTAAAATGGTTTGGGTTCAGGCATTCCTTATGATAAATGGGTAGGGAAAGGAAATCGCGGTCAGGCTCTCTGTTTTATAGCCTGACTATCCACCTGACATTAAATGGCAAAAGTTGGTGGGGTATGAAATTACATGTAAGTCAATCTCCTGACTGTTTAACATCGGTTTTGAAGTTGTGACATCAATACCTATTTGGAAATCAAATTTCATTGAAATCGGACAATGTTGAATTTTCCTGCCCTTTTTTATTACATATTACACATACATGTACCAATATCATGAATATGGTTGATGTATGTGGGACATGTCAGTAACCAGGAATGGACTTTAACCATTCTACCTGACCAAGTCACTCATGCTTAAAATGTAGGTCACAGACCATGCAGACAGCATCCGAAGCATGTATTGTTGTTGTCATCCCAAATGCATCATATATATACCATGATATACCAATATGATTGATGTGGGACATTTCAGTAACTGTGTGAATGGACTTTAAGTCACTCATGTGTAAAATGTTAGTCACAGACAGCATCCAAAGCAAGTATTGTTGTTGTCATCCCAAAATGCACAAATGGCAATATGGTTGACAAAAATGGTTGATGTAGTACATATCAGTAACTGGGAATGGACTTAAACCATTCTACCTACATGTAACCAAGTCGTTCAGTCATACCTAAATTGTAGGTCATAGACAGCATCCAAAGCATGTTTTGTTGTTGTCATGCATCCTAAAATGCATCATACATACATGTTCCAATATGGTTGATGTGAGACATGTCATCCTAAAATGCATCATACATACATTTACCAATATGGTTGATGTGTGACATGTGAGTAACCAGGAATGGACTTTAACCATTCTAACTAACCAAGTCCCTCATGCGTAAAATTTATATCACAGACAGCATGCATTGTTGTTGTCATAAAAAATGCATCATAATAGTACATACCTATGGTGGATGTAGAACATGTCAGTAAGGGACCAACCATTTAACCTGAAGGTATATGTTTTTTTCTGGACAGAAAATTCTTTGCGCGAAAAATTTTTTTTCATGTGTATCAACATGATCAACAAAATATTTTTTTCAAAATTAACATTATTTTTTTGGGGCAGAAAGCCTCCTTCAGAAAATTTGTTTTCATCCCTTACCGAAAAAATAGGCGTTGGCGAACGTTTGCGGCTGACTTGCAGCAAACATAGCCGCAAGCTTGCTGCAAACGTTTGCTGCAAACTTACCGCAAACAATTTACCATGCAAATTTAGTTTGCTGCAAGCTTGAGGCAAACAAAAATATGCAAATTAGATTTCCCGCAAACATTGCTGCAAGCTTGCCAGAAGAGCTTCCGGCAAGCTTGCTGCAAGCATGCCGGAACTACATGAAAACACTAAACATTTCTTTATTACACATTTTACACATGAATTGTTATAGAATACTACACATCACTAATATATTTGTTATAGAATCATTTTAGGAAAACATTTCAAAGTAAGATATAAGTGAAAGTATATGGAAATATAAATAAATTATTCTCTACAGTATACTGTGTACTGTAGCAATTAATTTTTCTAGGGTTTTCAATGTAAAACATATTTCTGGCATATATTTTAAATAGATGTTAAAATAAGTATGAAATAAAACTTGAAAAGAATGTCACTAATGAATTGTTACTGAAAATTCAAATACTTCTGAATTGCAATACATAAAGTAGCTACTTGGTAATTTTGATTACATTTGTTCATTTTTACATTCAAGCATATGTAATTAATAAACTTACATTAAAATGATCAATCAGGATACTTCCAGAATAAATTAGCACCCTTCAAGATTGAAGTCTCCACAGCATTTAAAAAAGAAGTTTTGCCCAACACATTTCACATCAAGATCACTTGACCCACTAATTTCAAATCTGAACAGACAGGAATTAGCCAGTTAGGCATGCTCAAACAAACCTTTATGAATTTCAGTGTTTCTGGCAACCTTGCTGCAAACATTATAATGAATCATTAAGTTTTCTACAATCTTACTGCAAACAAACCCAATTCAGTATAAACATTTTGTAGTTCCGACAAGCTTGCCGCAAACATCTATTTACCGGCAAGTTCGCAGCAAGCTTACCGCAATGTTTGCCAGAAGATAGCCGCTAGCGGTAAACATCTGCAAACATTGATCCTGGTTTCCAGCAAACAAATCTGTTTGCCGCAAGCTTGCGGTAAGCTTGCCGCAAGCTTGCGGCAACCATTTCTGTTTCATAAGGGATCATTTTGGCAGCCAATGTTCTTTAATTGACATTGATTATTTCTAAAATTAACCAAGTCATTTGTTTTGAATTAAATTAAAGTAATGATTGCAGAAAACATTGTGTCTAACGTCACCCTTTGACGGAACATTTTGTGTCTAATGTCACCATTTGACGGAATGTATCGTGTCAAATAACACCTTTTGATGGAACATATTGTGTCAATTAACACTTTTTGACGGAACATATTGTGTCTAATGTCACACACTGACGGAACGCATCGCTGAAGGTTAATTTAAAGTTCTGTTATTAACTGTAATTATTTCTCAGGTCAACCATTTCCTCTATAATAGAGTATTTTAACAGTATTATTTCAGAAAACATTGCATCTTAATAGATCACACTTGAAAATAACATTGTGTCTAATGTCACCAGCTGACGGATCATATCGTGTCTAATGTCATCTATTGACGGAAATAGTTGTATCAAATGTAACCAATGTTGTGCTGGCTGTGCAAAATGTGCTCAACAGCAGCATGAAAATAAAATGCATGGGTGTTCCACAGATCACATGTGTCGCCTGCACTATAAATATTTAAGAATTCCCGTGTTTGAAATAGAATTACAAAGTCCATGTTGCACATCTGCATTAAATACTGAAACGTGCATTCCTCAGTTTGATAGAAAAATACAGAGCTGTACCAGAGTTGAGGATGACCGAGGCATACTTATTGCTGAACTATTTTGCAATTAAAACTTAATCTCTATCTGTTATAGTTTTTTTAATAAGAAATAAAAAAAAACATCAAAATTTTGAAAATTTTTAAGAAAAAGGGCAATAACTCTTAGACGGGTCATCAGATTTTCAGCGTGGGTAGATCTTCTCATGCTGATCATTTTCACCCCGTAAGATTTTTGATATCTGTAACGGTTTTTGAGTTATTTGCCAAAAACTGTAATTTACCCCTATGTTCTATTTTTAGTAATGGCAGCCATGTTGTTTGACCTAAGACATACAAAATAACAAATTTGAAACTAGATACCCTAGTGATGATTCAATTAAAATTTGGTTCCATTTGAAGTTTGGTTCCATTTGACCCAGTGGTTTCAGAGGAGAATATTTTTGAAAGTGAGCTAACGACGGACGGACGACGGACGCCAGTGATGGTAATAGCTCACCCTGGCATAGCCAGGTGAGCTAAAAATATTGACAGGCGGATGTGTATATTGTCACAGGGACATTTTGACGGAATTCACTTTCTCAACATTTCAAAAACGATGTTTGGCAGTTTTGTTGGAAAAAATTACCGTGCGTCATACGAATTAGATATTTTACATATTACTTTTTGGAAGGATATTATTCAAATTTGATTTGAAATAACAATATGGTTCCAACACAAGGTGATCCAAACGTGACAAAATCTGACGGACAGAATTTTGCATTCGCACCATTACCTCAGTTATTTAATGTTTTCAATTTATTCCTGCTGTCCACAAAGTTATTTTGCTGTGTTTACATAAGCCTTTACCCTACTAAAACACAGTATACCTTGATAGGGTACAATCAATTAATAACTTGTGTTTTATTCACTGCTGAATTAGGGAGTATTTGTAGAAGTGAGTTGTGTCCGTCAAAAATTCCGTCAATTCAGGCAAACATTTTTATTTTTTGCTTTAATAATTCGTTTTAATCATCTTAAGGAAACATTCTATGTGATTGTTATGATAAAAATTCACAACATTATCTAAAATTCATATGGCTTTATTCTAGAGTAAAAAAATTGACAGACAAAGTCACATTAGAAACATACATTCATGAAAGTTGTCTTTAAGTAGTTAAATTTGCTTGAATAGACAGAGAAGATGATGGAAAGGATGGCTCAAAGGGATTCGCTTCCGTAAGTATACTATCAATGTGCGGTCGACTGAAAAATCATTTTCAGTCGACCACACATTGATAGTATACTTACGGAAGCGAATCTTTGTGGATGGCTTTCTCATACCGGGCTCCAATGTTAAACTATGTTCTGCAGTGGAGGCCATGTTTTTAAACGGATCAATAATGAGAAATTTTTGTAAAGTACTTTCCGTATATCATTCCTCTAAAGTTTGGTTGAATTAGTTTCTGTGGTTTCATAGACATGATAGAAGAAGATAAAAATAAGACTTTCCCATAGAGTCCAATGTTAAACTATGTTCCATGCTGGCAGCCATGTTTTCTATCGGATTGTAATGAAATGAGCATCCTTTTATGTAAAGTTTGGTTGAATTTGCATCAGCGGTTTCAGATCTAGAGAAGAAAATGAAAATGTGATTTTCCCATAGGGTCCAATGTTAAACCAAGTTCCGCACTGGCGGCCATGTTTTTTATTGGATCAGAATAAAATGAGTATTCTTTGTCAAGTTTGTCAAGGACCTTTAGTACATCATTCTTGAAAAGTTTGGTTGAATTTGCTTCACCCGTTTCAGAGAACTTCAAGATGAAAATGTGATTTTTCCCATCGGGTCCAATGTTAAACCTAAGTTCCACGCTGGTGGCCATGTTTTTTATCTGATTGGAAGGAAATGAGCAATCTTTGTAAAGGACCTTTAGTTCATCATTCCTGTAAAGTTTGGTTGAATTGCTTCAGTGGTTTAAGAGGAGAAGATGAAAATGTGATTTTCTAGTAGGGTCCAATGTTAAACTAAGTTCCGCACTGGCGGCCATGTTTTTTATCGGATCAGAACAAACTGAGTATTCTTTGTAAAGGACGTTTAGCACATCATTCCTGTAAAGTTTGGTTGAATTTGCTTCATTGGTTTCAGAGGAGAAGATGAACATGTGATTTTCCCATATGGTCCATTGTTAAACTAAGTTCCGTGCTGATGGCCATGTTTTTTTATCGGATCAGAATAAAATGAGCATTCTTTGTCAAGGACCTTTAGCACATCATTCCTGTAAAGTTTGGTTGAATTTGCTTCAGTGGTTTCAGAGGAGAAGATGAAAATGTAATTTTTCCCATAGGCAGTCAGGGGCATAAGGCCAAAAAAAAATTTATGTCTGTTTCCTGCTACCACACTTTGAAAAATAGGGTCGGTTGGTCGGCATTTTATTTTATTTTACCAAATGTTTTTTCGCGTTTTGTTGGGAAGATCCGGAAAAATAACGTATCCTTTCCGATCCGGTCCGTTAATTGTTTCAATTTCCGGAAAGGGGCGCCATTTTTTTATTTATGTTTCAATGTTTACTCAAGCGCAAGGGGCGCTTGAGTGTATCTATTACGATGCTAAATTCGTTCGTGCCAAATATTTGATTTTCAAATTTTGCAGTTCGCTAAATACATGCTTGGACGTCCATCTTTTGGTGAGTGTTCATCTGAAATTCACATTTCTATATAAATTTGAATGTCACATTTTACGAACTATTTATATTTGCGGACTAATTTCAGTATGCAAATGGACATTTTGTAATGCTTCCGGAGAAAAATTATAGGTTTTCCGAATATTTTCTTTTATTGTTATTATATACTAGTACCAGTTCAGGTTGAGCTAATAAAACAGCAGTACATACAACAAACATGAAACCAGTTATTTATTCGACAGCAGCATACAGAATGAGACCTATCTACGGTAGCGCTTATCTATTTGTAATATTTTCCCGCGCGTGAAACTCTAATTGTTCAATCTGGCAAGTTTTACAGATTGCACCGATAACCCGCTGTGGTTGTGAGTTCTTTGCACCCACCTGAAACGGGTAATTGAGTAATAAAGATTGAATAAATCATTTGTAAGGAAAAGGTCTTTGTCTTTGTCTTTGTCTGGACACTGCACAGTGAATCCAACTAATCGTTAACTACCAGTCGGCTCGGGAACGAAATAATTTGTACGAGACTTTAAAAATGCATCTGCATATTGCAAACTTCACTACTGGATCTAGATGGCATTTTAGGACCGGCATTTTATTATGTTAGACGTCATATACTAGGTCCAGTCAAGAGTAAAATAAATGGGTCTGTAGCAACTGTACATCTGTACATGAGACTGTGACAAAATCGCAATGAATTCAGGGAAAATAAAGCAGTGGAACAACGTTTTTATTATTGTTCTTCAGCTTGAAGACATCATTCATGAATTGAAAGTTAACCAGAACTTAAACTGATACCAAACATAGTTTCACTTTCAGCCTAAATGAAAAATAAAATTAATAATAAATAATATATTGTAGTTGGTCAAATTGGTCTGAGATTCTAATGTTCTACAAGAACAAGAAGTCGACAAGTAGCAAATGTGTTCATGGATTATCAGCTGATGCCAGACTTTGGACTTCCTGACAATACATCAGTTGATAAATTTTTGGAAGAACTAGGTCAAATAATTGACATATTTACACACAAAAAGAGATTTCCTTTGTTGACAAAAATTGTATGCATTGAGTACAATGCAAGCTTGAAATAAATATTTTTGAACAAAATAAAAATATTTTATTTCCTAATTAAATAGCCCATAAAATAAGGGCATACAATTTTACTAAACAAATTCAACTTTGATCGTTTTGATATTTATCTTGTTTTAAACAGAATTTAACTTTTAAAAAATGCCGTCGCGCGTTATGACCCACGTTTGAATGCACAATGGAGGGTCATGACCCACCACAGTACTTTTGGAGGTTGGCAGGTAATGATCTATTTATCGCATTTTCTAAAGTTTATGAACATGTAAACATTTCAAATCTAAATTTAATGTAAACAATAGTTTTACAAATTCAACAAATTAATACCACAGAAAACAACAAATGCACATTGTTCAAATTACACAAAATGCATAAAACACTGAATTATTGCTGTATACAGAAAACGGATCGAACAATCATCTATATGTCCTATATTAGCTAGTTCTTTCCTTTCTTTTTAAATTATTTTTGATTATTTTGTTCTCTACAGAGACATACTTGTAGTTGCATCCTCGGTACTATATGTCTGGCACCCTCGACGTATTTAGTAGTTGCCAATCTGTATCTCTCTATCACTGCTTCTTATTGCATCTTTCTGGTTTTGTTCCTATCACCCATACTAGTAACAATTTGTGCATGAATAAAGATCAGTAACTTGTCAAAATGGCAATTGCCTATGCAAAAATTAGATTCATATAAATCAATGAAAAAATAAACTAAAACTCAGCTTGAGTATCTGACTTTTGTCAGAGTATACTTGTTTTGATCAATTGGGTCTAATTTTAACGTAATTATTACAATATTCAACAAAGTGTATAAGCGTCGTTACATTTTGAAGCTTGACTGTAATATTTTTCACCAAACTGCCAATAAAAATGTCTGTTTCTGCTCTTAACTTTTTCACGAACAGCATAAAAATTTTTAGGGTCGCCAACAAAAAACAGGGTCGGTCGGGAAGCAGGAAAAAAGAATATATTTTTTTTTTGGCCTAACCTATTTGAGTTATTACAGAAAATAACTGGCATGTGTTACTAAAACATGTAGTTGTCTGCCCTTGGTTATTTTTCTGTAATAACATTTATATGTGATTTTATTGAAAAGTGGCACCTATAATAACTAACATGTGTTATGTCAGAATTATTTGGCTTGGGACACCATGTGACAGTTCATAAAACACAGTTTTGATGCAGTTTCTTCAATTAGATGCACATTAATAACCTGGCCATTTTGGATCCTGACATTTGTTTGTTAACTTGGTTTTTAAACAACATAACTGTAGTGTAGCTAAAACGTCATATTTTTATCAGATTATACAGGGATTATTGATGTACTAACAGTTAACTTAAAGCTGTAATTCAGGAACAGTTGTTATGGAACTTTAGTTTTCAGTAAGAAAATTTTACTGTGCATGACAGGTTTTTGTTTGAATCTACTGAGCACATGTATAGCATGTATAGTGTGGCATAACAAGATAACCACCATATCTTAATAAAAGTAATGAAACATTTACGATAACAAATGCTGGTAATCAGAATAAAAAACAAGGGCAGACAACTTTATTTCTTTATCATTTAGTAACACATGTTTGTTATTTTCTGTAATAACTCAAATAGGTTATCTTCCCCGACTGATAGGGCCCAATGTTAAACTTAAGTTCCCTGCTCTAGTGCTGGCGGCCATGTGTTTTATCGTATCGGAACGAAATGAGCAATCTTTGTAAAGGAAATTTAGTAAATCTTTCCTATAAAGATTGGTTGAATTTGCTTCAGTGGTTTCAGAGGAGAAGATGAGAATGTGAAAAGACGGACGATAGACGCCAAGTGATGGCAATAGCTCACACTGACCCGATGGGTCAGTGTGAGCTCAAAATAGGAAAAGAAATTAAATCTGCAGCATAATATATATATTTGAACCTAAATTATGGCCATTTTTGAGAAAATAAAATATATTATTTTCATTTTTCAACCATACATTTATGATAACAGGCCATGATTTGACAAGCTAGTAGTAGTAAGGGGGGGTGTTTGTCCCCAGATCGATAAATGGGGGACCACGTGATATTCTAAAAATAGGAATGATCATGTTTAAAAATAGAAAATGACCATTTACGGATGACGTTATAATACTGAAAATAGAAATGACCCCCTTCCACGTTGTATGATGATGCATCTCCCTTCCACGTTGTATATGATGAACATGTGATGATGCATCTTTTCTCTCCACGTGGCATGATGTTATCAATACAGATAAACTGATGTATCCCCTTCCATACGATGTTACAGGTCTACATGAAGGATACAGCGTTGCATATCGACCTATAAAAAATTCAGTTTTTCGTATACTTGTCACCTGTCAGAGATCACTGACGAATAAAATGTTCTGAACTGGTATTTGTGACCATTTCTTATGACAATATAATGTTAAAAATAGAAATCATTCCCTTCCACGTTGTGTATGATGCATTTCATCCACGTGGCATGAGGTTATCGATAAAAATAAACTGATGTACCCCTTCCATATGATGTCATAGGTCTGTCTACGTGGAGTGTAACACATAGCAGTGTAACACATTCAAAATAACATTGCTATTACCATTTCCTTTCAGTGCTATAGCCACTTCAACGTTGCATATCGACATATAAAAAATTTAAGTTTTTCGTATGCTTATCACCTGTCAAAGATCACTGATGAATAAAATATTCTTAATTTTGGTGAATTAATTGATTTTTAGAAATATCAAGTAGCTTTTTCACATCTGATGTGTGAATAATGAACTGTCATAGATAATGAAAAGACAATTGCAAATGCAAACGTGTTTTCTTCCAACGTGGCATTTTTTTTCTACCATACCCTAACCCGATTCCCTTTATCGGAATAGTTAACATAGGCAGAATATTAACTTTATTTCTTTTTACAAGAAATCTATGTCAAAACAGAATTATCAAAAAAATATGATGTATTTCTGAAGTGTAGTGAATGAAATAACATTTTCACGACTAATGGAACGAGGGAGGAGAAAATCCAGCAATTTTTAATTATAAAAACAACTTTATTATTAAACTTTGCCCATTCTTTCGGTATCTTTCATAATGGACACACAACGTAATTTACTGCAAGATGAAAACGACGGGAAAAGGATTGAAAATTATCGTCTGAGTAAAATTCAGGAGGTCGAAATTCATTTGAACACAGATATAGAAAGACATTGACGTTCTTTTACAAAATACAAAAAGATTTCTAAACTGGTGGAGATCAGCCTGCATGTGTGCAATTTCATCAATGTTTTATCCGCTGGTGGAGCCGTTGGGTCTAGCGGAGTAGGGTTACTACCGCCTGTTATACCATGCGCAACTATTGCCGATTTAACTACATTGTTAAATGCTTCACTTCAAATGGCAAACAAGAAGATAAGCACCAAAAAGACAAAGCAGTGTTAGATGGCGTTGCTTGCTCAAAGAGTGAAACAACAGTTCCAAAGCCTAATTAGCAGAGTTGCAGACGACGATGTTGTGGGTATTAAAGAATTTGAAGAAGTGATGAGCCTTGTTGCATCTTACCATGATCAGAAACAAAAACTTGGTGCAATTAAACTAAATCATTAAACTTTATAAAATATTTTGTAATAAAAAAACTTAAATCATATAGTTGTCGATTATCCTTTCCAAGCCCCACAGCAAACATGTATTTACATTGATATTATTTCACCCGAATATGCTACATCGGCAAACGAATACCCAAGCAGAAAGATCAAACAAACAGACCAAAGAAAATTCAGACGTGTGGAGAACAATAAAACATACTCGTGTACAACTCATGAGCAAAAAACATACTCGTGAGCAGCTCATGAGCACGAAAACATATTCGTGAGCAATTCATGAGCACAAAAACAAACTCCTGAGAAACTCATGAGCATGAAAACATATTCGTGAGTAACTCAAGAGCAACTCATGAGCACGAAATATTGACCACTATAAATATAAATAATTATGAAGAGTGTTTACTCATGAGAAAGAAAACATACATTTTATACTCGTGAGCAAGTCATGAGCACGAAGCATACTCATGAGCAACTCATGAGCACGAAACATTGACCACTATAAATATAAATAGTTATGAAGAGTGTTTAACTCATGAGAAAGAAAACATACTTGTGAGCAACTCATGAGCACAAAATCATTTTCATGAAAAACTCATGAGTACGAAAATTTACTTGTGAGCAAGCTGCTTGAAATAGATAATGATTAATATATAAAGCATGGCATCCCTCCCAAAATTGGGCATTCAAGTCTTAGACTGCGAAGGAAAAGGACGTTTTTGATGTATCGTTGCGATTTATGCAGTTACAAATCTAATCGTTTCTATAATATAAGTCGCCACAGAAATCTTGTACACAAGAGAAACGAAGATACCCAGAGTGAATCTGAAGTGAACTCAAAAATGTCAAACGAAAAACAGTACGACGAAGAGTCTATTGATAGCGACGATGAAAGTAACAAATTAAATATTAGTGAAGTGGACACAGATTAAAGTAATGACGAGAGTGATGATGAGGAATCGCCATGGGACGACATAGTCGACGAAACCTTTAATGAGCTCCAGGCGGAATACACAAAAAAAGTTGAAACATTCATCAAAGACGGATACATCAAGGAAAAAGCTCATGTGATAGCATATAAAGATATGTATAAACCATACAGAGACCGGATGGGCAAAAACTATCTCAGAGTAGTATTTTTGTTATACGATTTGAGCAAAAACCCGATACACAGACGGATAAAACATACTGCCAAACGCCTGAGGGATGAAGAAGACTACAACACGAAAGAATCTTGGCGATATGCCGTTAAGAAACGGAAGTATCTTTTAGATGACGTATTGGATTGTTACAGCCCACCGACAACTGAGAACAATGATACAATCGACAAATAAGAACATTGAACAAAAAAAAACACACATTTGAAAAGGGGGGAGGGGTAATGCGGCCTATCATATGGATAGCCAGTCGCAAGCCTGGACAAACGCAGAGTGACCCTTGATTTCTTTATAATCTAAGAACAATATTTGAATTTTTTTTCATGCGTACAACTCCCAAATTATATAGAGCTGTGTACAACAGAATGATGATAACGTTAAAAATGAATATACGAAACAAACACTTTTGATACGTAACCATATTGATATTTATCTGTGGGGTGAGGCGCATACAAATGATAAAGTTTGTCAAATATTTCATTTATTATTTTAATCCAATTTAATATTCAATCCACTGTATTTTGTCATGACAAATAATAAAATTGTTGAAAATATTTCTATCTTTTTTAATCCGATTTAATATTTAATCCATTGTATTTTGTCTTTTTTCATTCGTTTTTTATGTGATTTGTTCAAAATTCCAGGTAGTTTATTCATTTTTTTTTGTCGAACTACTAATCCATATCCGTCTTGAAAGGTGGTGTCAGTGTTTCCTATTTCCATATTTTCTGTATTTCCCCGTTTAAAATTATCCGATGAGTAATTTATATCCTTATTTTTGGCCATATCTTCTTCATTTGATAGATTTTCATTTCTCTCAGTTTTTTGTATATGTTCTTTTGGTAATTCTCCAACAATAGTTTCATATTTTCGAATTTAACTTTTGGGATTAAGATCAATTCTTGTGCCATTTTTTCTCTCACTTTTTCGGCAATCTAAGTACTGGTTTTACTATGAGAGGAATCAATTTTAAATGTTTGAGTAGTAATTTCTTCTTCTGTTGTAATCCAATTTCCCTGGAGCCTAAGAGTCGAATGACGGATTTATACGGTTGCAGTTCTTTTATATAACTTTTCTTTTTAGGAAATATCCCTAAATAAATATTAAGAGCAATTTCGGCAATAACGTCAGCTTGGTCATTGCTCAACGATTGTATTATTAATTTTCGTTGTTTTGTTTTAGATTCATGTTGGCTTTCATGCGTTGAGACATCTTTACTAAATGATATAGAATCATCCTTACATCTCAATTTATTGGTCTATATACTATACATTCTTCGCCGGGAAAAATGTTGGTGCGAAGCTGATACAAACGGTCCTGGTGTGGCGACCCATCGATGACTAAGTACCCATATCGTTTACTTCCTGTACTTTTGTCGTATGCCATTTTGAAAAACTTAACCATTCCTGGAAACATCTGTGAACCAAGGGTCGTAATTTGTCTTTCATCTCTCGAGTTTTTGAAAAGTATTACCACGTGACAGTTAAGAGAAATAGATTTAGAATATTTTCCAGGTGGATACAGGTTTTGTGCGATATAGATAACACTTATTTTGCTATGATGGGCTGTAATAGTGAAAAGTGTAACCAAATCAGCAGAGTTGGCTATTTTCAACATCAAGTCGTTTAAAACTAAAATGGTGTGCTTCGCCTCTGCAGAATAATTTTCAATGTCTTCATTTGTAGGTACTCCTTGGTGAAAACAAATGTTGAGAACTGTCTTTTTCATTTCGTCGAACAATTCTTGCTCATGTGAATAAGCATACACTATCTTATCAGGAGGAGTAGTAAACATTTTGCACGCATTCTCCAATAGTCTTTTTGTAAAAAATGTCTTTCCACTTTGAGAAATTCCCGAGACATATATATTTGAGGGGCTTGCAAACTTCAACAAGGCATCTTGATTATTACAAGCCATGTTCATTAATTGAGTGTCCAATATATAATGGGATTGGAGAGTTATATGAACTGTATTTGTACCGGGTGCATGTTTTTTTTTCAAAGTAAAATAATAAATCAATCGATCATAACTTGTACCCTCCCCCACTTTCCATTTTAAAATTAGAGTCTGTTTACTGTTTACATTTTCCGGTCCATTTAAAATTTGTCGCGTGTCTGCATTTTTTTCTCGGTTCATTGACATCTGTCGTGTGCCTGCATTTTTTTTCTCGGTTCATTGACATATGTCGTGTGTCTACTCATTTAACCGAAACATGTTAATGGTTGTAGTAACAATACGTAGAGGGTGATCTAACAAAGTCAAAAGCATTAAAAATTTTATTATTGGTAAAGCATTTACAATTATATTACATGTAATATTTATCATAAATATAAAAATCATAAATATAAAAACACCATTTGTTAAAGTCATCGTTTTCTTTTAAATTGCTTTGAAAATGATTACAAATATTTCAAATGAAATTCCGTTACATAGTCTCTGTATGAGAAAGTGTAAAACATACAATCCACAAATGTCCGAGTTGGATGACTGAATTTGCTTTGTGACATGCACACAATAAGAGGAATTGTTCTGTATGAAATTAGATATCTCATGTCCATAATAGGTCGGTGACTTTCCGAGACTATCAAAAAATTCTACTTTCGATCTGTTTAAGAATAATATAGTCAACCAATGTCCGGCTTGTGGGAAAGGTTGTGTATTAATTATCAGCGCTGACGGATACACATGAATTTTGTTTGGCAATTTATTTCTTGCAAAAACCCCAACGAAATGATTCCGAACACAGGAAAGTGTTGAAATGATCGATTCTAACTGACGATTATTCATGCTTGAATGTATCTAACTGTCCTCGACTGGTCTATTTGTATCACTGAAGGAAATGTCCCCAGTACGATAACATTCACAGGTTCTGTTAAGGCTGTTTGAAATTTAGCTTCAAGTCTGGTGTTTCCTCTTTTGATTAAGTTTATATAGTCTTCTCCAAAGTCACATGGATCTAACTCGAACGCAAATAAAGAATAACCATTTCCAAAATCTTCTCTTGTGATAGTCAATCCTGCATCTTTTCCCCATTTTTCACTACAATCGAATAAACGAGTAAATGCTGTGATATAATTTCTGTTAGTACCGAAATCCATTTTCAGTGGGCGGCCCGGAACGCTGGTTCCATTCACATAGAGCGCTAAGTCAGTTAAACTGAAATGTTGGAAGTTGAACGGGTTTGTACCATAATCACCATTGACAGCCTTTTGTTTTGCAAAACCAATGACGATTTTAGACGGGATTGCCTGAGGAAATATTTGATCCCAATAAAATTGTGTTGAAAATTTTGGAATGGTATTCATTTTAACTTCGCTCCTTGTGAAGTAATACGATGCAGGGGTGGACTCGAGTTGTTTGGCATGATTTAGCAACACGGCAGGATCTAATTTTACAGCACACACTTTATACGAAACCTCTTTAATTACAATTTTATAGTGGGGACTCTCCTCTGCAGACATAAGAACAAATGGCGTGTTAGTTCTGGTTAATTTGATGAATAGATCCACTCCGTTTAAAAGATACTTATCGATTTCAAAGATGTCTTCCATTAGACAACCCTTTAAATCGAAATCTCTGGAATCTTTTGTGTAGCCGTATCTTCTTAGTAAGCCGACGTTACCACCGCCATCAACATCGGCATCGTCCAAAGAATCCTTGTCCAGAAAAAAATAGCTGACTTTGGAGCTACGATTTCTGTTCATCTGACCCACTAGACAATATAGTCTTCAAATAGGCTTTGTAAGGGTAGCTGTTGCATGTGTTTGAGGACACTAGTGTGTTGTTCAAATAAACATCAACCTGTGAAAACAAGCTTTGTAGAGGCAAATTTACGATTCCAGTTTTCTCTTTACTTGTCAGTGCTGTTCCGTCGGCTTTGACTATCTGTGCTTTTACGTATAATCTGCTTTTTCTCAGATCCATGTAGTGAGGACCTGATCCAGACATCAAGATTTCGACTGGGGCATCCTGTGATAAAGCAGCTATCGGTCTAGCTTCAACAAAGTCTGTCTTTTCAACTGCAACTTGATTTGGTGGATTTGAAAACAATGACAATTCATATGGCTGGCCTATTTTTGTATTGTGTTCATTTAAATAAGCCATTATTTCGTTCTTCTTCTTCTTTTAATTTCCCAGACACTAGGTTTGTTGTCAATCGATAGTTTACGCTTTCTAGAGGTCTTCTTTTTATGAGAACTAATTCTTCTCCCCCTGTTTTGGCGAACAGTAGATTTCTTTTTTTGAGTTGTTTGCTTAACGGTGTTTTTATGACGACTGTGATTTTTTTTCTGTGATCTCCGTTTTATAAGTTTCACACGTGGTACGTTATGATCCTTCTCTGTCATGTGTTCAGATTTGGCTCGTTCTTCTATTGCCGTCATAGGTGAAACTACTTGAATTGAGTCTTGTTTTCGTTCTTCGGTCTGTGGTTTTATAGGAATGACATATGACTTTTTGTATCGATTACTCGTGAAACCTCTCCCAGTTTGATTTCGTGTTTTTTTCTTCTGGCTAAACTTACTGTTGTTTTGCATTAATTTTCCATAAAATGTTGCCCATAGTTTCGGGTCGCTCACGTATGTTTTTGACTGCATTACGAAATAAAAGGAATTTTTTTAAAATGAAGTGTTATTGCTACTTCTCCTTCCAAGATTAAAGAAGGTTGTCCCTTGCTGTCTCTTATATACACATGTAAGTTCTGTAATTCGCTTAATTTCATTGGTACGTAATATGTTGAGACATATATAATGTTTTGGTTTTCAGTGTCAGTCAAGAAAACTCTCCTTAGTAATGGTACTTCCTGTGTACCAACAAAACTTTCCTGACAAACGTTACAATAAACAAACAGTTCCTTGGGACTCCCGTTTTTTAAACTAGTCGTAGTAAATTCCGTGAGTCCTACCATCCAATAGCCATCAAATTGTAACTGCCTGTTGAACTGCACGCGGAAATCATACGGTTTGTTATCAAAAAGTTCTCTGTCGTCCAAAGAGGACAGTACCATTCGAATACTCATTATTAAACTGACAGATTCTCTTTTTTGATGGGTTTTAAATATCTTCCACAGACGACTTCGGAACCCAACTATTGAATTTTGTTGGCCAACCCTGCCATTTAACGAGGTACTCTTCTTCGGACCCATGTTTCTTTCTTTTTTTCAGTATTTGTTCGACTTTATAAACCATGTCTTCTTTCTTATGTATGCGTTGCAATTCACTGTAATAAAAGGAACCTTTCAGGTTTTCCCCGAGGAGATCTTCCAATTTATAGATTTCCCTCCCGTCCCTCATATATCTTTTCACGATTTTGAAATATTCAGTAGTCCATTTCCCTTGGTAACCTTTTTCGAAATCTCTTTTAAGATGAGAAATTCTAATGTTATCTCCAATTTTAAATTTATATCTGTGTTTCGCCTTCTTTTTTGTCTGTTTTGTGAAGGAAGAAGATGTTTCTTGTTTGAATTTCTTCCGTTGGGCGGAATAAGCCATCAAACGAACTTCGTCTGCATTCTGTTTGTTTACAGATGATGGCGTGATTCTACCTAACGAACCATGCAGTGTATTATTGTAGTTTGATACGATATCCTGTAAAACATCGAGGTATTTGTAAGTTTCCTTGGCTGTAAAATAGCGATATATAAGTGTTTTAAGGGTACGAATAAATCTTTCCACAAAATTAGCTTTAGTTTCGTTCTCTGTGTAGATAGTGTGAATTCCTTGGTTTTTAAGATATACTTTAATCCATCTGTTTTTTAATTCAGATCCTTTATCGGAACGCAATGTTTTTGGACGTATTCCTTTCGAGAATGCAGTTTTCATTGCTTCAACTACCGTTTTACCCTTTTTATCTTTTAAAGGTATGACAATAGCAAACCTGGAAAATATATCTATTAGAACCAGAAGGAACTTAATACCATTATTGTACTTTGCCACATTTTCAACACTTGCAAGATCAGCATCCCACATGGAGTCAACAGTGTCGACAATGACTCTACTGCGAATAAATTTTCTTTTAACAGGTTTGTGTAAGCTGTATGCATCTTGATTGTTGAGAAATTTTGCAATTTTATAACGACTTATATTTTGTCCATCTGCTTTAGCTACCTGGTACACTTTCTGAGGGCCACTAAACCCACCGGGAGTTTTAGGGTCGTACCACATCCTTTTGAGATACTCTTGTTCGCTACCCATCACGCTCAAGAATGACCAAAAAAAATTAAAAGACATATATTTCAGTTGTTCCATGGAAAATTTTTAATAGGTCTCTTTATCCACATGTGTGTGTGTGTGTGTGTGATTTCACTACATTTCAAGGAGAGGGGAGATATAACATTTACTCCTTTCAATCATACTTAGTATGATTTCTGAACATATTACCCGATTTGATATCTACTATGTAAAGTAATCATACTCAGCTTAAAAAAAAAATGAAATAATGTTTTTAGATTTTATTTAAGTGAAATAATTTCAATCCATGCATTATTCATAACATTCATTTGGATATACTGTCATCTTGTCCTAAAGTGTCTATGTAGTTACCAAAATTACACTCAGAACATTCAAATAGTCCCATTTGATTAAAATGTGTGTATTCACATATTTCACCATGATAGAGATGTGGAAGAAAATCACGTATAATTGTCATCACATCTTTGAGATTTTTCCATTTCTTTTTGTTTAGACATAATCCCTTTTTTGTTGCCACCAAACAATTGGCATCATCAGGCTTCCAAAAATGACGAAGATCAACACATTTGTATGTAGGACTAACTGAAGCAAACACACACCGCCTCCTAGATGCATTTTCAATTCCTCTTTCAAATCATTGTTCAATGCATTTGTAATTGCTTGATCCAGTTTTGATTCCGCCTGCTCTAATAAAAGCCATCTAGAGTAGTTAAGAGTAACTCCTTTTTTGGTCGGAATATTAGTTCCATTTTCACTTTTTATATACTGCCGGACGTGAATCTTCATCACACCATCCCATGGTTGGGCCACTACGTAACAATCATCACCAATATCAATTCTGAATACTTCTTTTTCCGTATTTTTCTTTTTCTTTTCCTGGAAGTCACTGCTTCCTGAAGATTTTCTCTTTAGGTTGAATGCTGCCATGTCTTCTAGTTTATCAATCTGTTGTGAAAAAGAAAACAAAATGCAAATAAATATTTAACTATCATTGGATTCATTTATTTTAAACGATGAAAAAAAGTTAAGTGTTCTTTGTTTATTTGTTGTTTTTTTTCTTTTTTTTTTGTGGTCACCGTATATCTCATTGAAAATTAAGCAAGTAACCTTTCCCTTTTCCCCGTTGATGAAAATACTGCTCAAAAATGCAATTAAAATACACTAGTATCATTTTGAAATAATCTACTTCTTTTTTTTTGTAGCTTGGATTTTTCTTAAATGACTTTTTTACAACAATTATACCAAAAATAATCAAATTTTATTTTTTCTGTAGTTCGGATTTTTCTTAAAGGACACTTCTTTCAGCAATTTTACCAAACAAAATCATTTTTCCCCTGTAACACTTAGAAAACGATTCAACAAAACAAAACTTTAATTTGATAGTTCTGATTTTTTTTCACAGAGAATGTTTAAGAAAATTTGTATTATAACTTACTTTTTCTTGGTATGATACTTTACTTCAAGAATTGTGGTCTTGGAATTTGAATGAGAGAATAGAAGAACGAAATCTTTATATACTTTTCAAATAATACGAAAAATATTCCACGTTGGCAAAACACAACGCAATATTTATAATTAGACTAATGACTTCATCATGTATTGAATGATGTCATAATGTTGTCATCTACATACCTTATCAATATTGAAATTCAAATTTGTCTACTGTATTGTTATAAACTGTCCATATTCGTCTTGCATACTCTGGATACTTTTGACAAAGATTTCTTGTAAAAAGAAATAAAGTTAATATTCTGCCCATCATTAAACATGGTAGAAACTACAGTTTCGTACATCTGAAATGTTATTTCATCCATTATACTTCAGGATTGTTTTTTACTATTATGGTTTAAAAAACTGAGATGTCTGTATTTATCTATTGAAGTCTAGACAAAGGGAATCGGGTTAGGGTATGGTAGAAAAAAAATGCCACGTTGGAAGAAAACACGTTTATATTTGCAATTGTCTTTTCATTATTTATGACAGTTGATTATTCACACATCAGATGTGAAAAAGCTACTTGATATTTCTAAAAATCAATTAATTCACCAAAATTAAGAATATTTTATTCATCAGTGATCTTTGACAGGTGATAAGCATACGAAAAACTTGATTTTTTTTATATGTCGATATGCAACGTTGAAGTGGCTATAGCACTGAAAGGAAATGGTAATAGCAATGTTATTTTGAATGTGTTACACTGCTATGTGTTACACTCCACGTAGACAGATCTATGACATCATATGGAAGGGGTACATCAGTTTATTTTTATCGATAACCTCATGCCACGTGGATGAAATGCATCATACACAACGTGGAAGGGAATGATTTCTATTTTTAACATTATATTGTCATAAGAAATGGTCACAAATACCAGTTCGGAACATTTTATTCATCAGTGATCTCTGACAGGTTACAAGTATACGAAAAACTGAATTTTTTATAGGTCGATATGCAACGCTGTATCCTTTATGTAGACCTGTAACATCGTATGGAAGGGGATACATCAGTTTATATGTATTGATAACATCATGCCACGTGGAGAGAAAAGATGCATCATCACATGTTCATCATATACAACGTGGAAGGGAGATGCATCATCATACAACGTGGAAGGGGGTCATTTCTATTTTTAGTATTATAACGTCATCCGTAAATGGTCATTTTCTATTTTTAAACATGGTCATTCCTATTTTTAGAATATCACGTGGTCCCCCATTTATCGATCTGGGGACAAACACCCCCCCCCCCCCTTACTACTGCTAGTGCAATTTTTGAAAGAGAATGAATGGTTGCTACGATGAATAAAGACAAAACCTATTTAAAGATATGATGACGCCTGCCTCTTAATAATAATCTAAATAAAGGAATATAATATTATTATTTCTTGATGCGATTTGAAGTATTTTTTTTTTCATAATTTATATTATTAAGGTTTCTTTTTTCAAGTTTGAAATGTTTGTACTTAATTAAAAATGAATCAAGAACATGGTAACAAAATCCTCCCCCTTTCAGAACAAAAAATTATTAATAATGATTTGTTATTTGCCTTTAAAAATTCATATTTCAGTATGCTGTTCCAAACAAGTTATGTTACATGTTCATTTAATTAATTTGATGCTTTCATCAAATTGTTTCTGCCATATCGTCATGTAAAATCTGCACTTTTTTTAAAAACAACCTATATCACAGTTTACTCTCTCACATCATCAGTACACTGCACATGAAGGGCCTGATGGGGGTGGGGGGGTGGGGGTGGGTATGGGTGAGGGGTGTGGGGAGGGGGGTGTCTCATCACGAATCACGAAAAATTATTCGGGACCAATCACAGTTCACGGGAAATTTAATTTGATAGAGAATCAAAATCGACTCTAGGGGTGTAACGGTATACCTACCTCACGATTCGATACGTATCGCGATACAAGGGCTACAGTTCGATTCATTCTTGCGTCATTTTTATCAGTGACAGCTAGGAAGATGACAATATTTATTCTATGATGTGTAAATAATTAATGTAAACTACTTTAAATGTAAATTGTACCAGTTGATTTAGCATTTTTCAGTGTTTTTCTATTGTAAAAAGTAATCCAGTGATTTGTTTGTTCCAACAACTATAGTTCTGATACTTAAAACTAATCTCAGATCTTTATTATTTAGTGATTTTTAGCAAACTCAAACTGGAAGTGTAAGAAAATCTTAGTAATTGTAAATAATCCTCTCTGTTCAAAAGCTGTCCGAGATATGTAAGATCTGAACGTTCCTTATTTGAAGCAAACTAAAATACTACGGCCAGCAAGTCGGATCTTTTTACACGCCCGTAGTTGGTTTTGTTCGTTACTGCGCTTTAGCGGTAATAAGTCATACCGCTAAAACCGGAAGTTTACATTAGAGTTGTTTGTTAAGATTTCTGGCTTATGTTGCCAACTTCTCATGAATATTTTGACGTATATAGTTAGCGGTTACATACATATAGGCACATTTATTGTGGAAAAATGTTATTTGCATTGACTACGCTGCAATCACAGGTCATTTTGTCTGCAGTTGATGTTGGTGGCTTTCGTTTGTAACATACTTAACATTCCGGATCGAAACCGAATCAAAATATGGGTTTTAAGTGGTAGAGATGTATGCTCTATATAATTCTTAGATGTGGTGTACTTGTACATGCGATAATATGTCATGTGTACACTTTGTTCAATTACTATTATCTTAATTTATGTAAATTCTAAAACCTAAGGATTACATGTAACTCCCTCCATCGTAGTTTCGTCCTTGGCTATATTTGATATTACTGATTATTTGGATTTCGTTTCGTTTTATGCATTTTAAACATTTTTTGAAATTATGGATTTCCTTTGTTCTAGTGCTGCTGATGAGGAATCAATTTCTGAAATGGCCATACAGCTCATTAAAATCATCGCAGTTGGAGTAAACATATGTGTTATGGTCTCACGTTCATTTACTCCATATCCTTTCGTAAAATATTAAAGAACTGAAAATCGAACCGAACAAAAAAATTGCGGTTGATCAAAACCTAATCAACTGTGATAATGTGTGTTTTCACTTGTTTGTTAATGACAACACGCGAGATAAACACATTACCTTGAACAGTCATGTGACTATAAGCTAATTATAATAGTTATTATAACATTTGGGGATTTTCTTCCTAGCATTGACTAGTACATTGTAAATGGCGATTTCATACACATTTTTTTATATTTTGGCTGGGAGATATTTCTGGAATTCTGCAAGGTTAAAAGAGCCCTAGAAAATCCGGAAGAATGATGCTCCTGTCGGGAGATCACATGTATGCAAGTAAATATAAATGTACTCTGTTGGTGACAAGTGTGAAAAAATAGTAAATTTATCCAATAACCATGTGATAACATGAATAAACAACTTTAATTTATATAAATACATAACCATGATAATCATGATAAAAATATTCATAAATCAAGTAAAATAAATTATCTTGATTTCATACTATTTCTTGCAATCTGACTGGCTGATGATGTCCTAATAAATTTCCGTATTAAGTCAATTCGAAGTAACTTCCCTTACACCATTGACCTAATAAAAAAAATGTGGTTTTTGGGTTACGTCCACATTTAAGAATGGCGACTGCAATGTTGGCCTCTCACTTGCAAACTTTGTAACGAAAATAATACAACTCTACCATAGTAGAATACAATAGAAATGTAATAGTAATTACCACAGTTCTCCTAAACAGTGGAGAATTATACATATTTGATTATGTGAAAGTTCCAGGCGTTACTCTTCCACACGCTGATTTGTTGATTGATGATGATCATGATGGCCATTTATTTTGAAATTTGCAATGATTGAACATGATTCCTGGGTTTCTACATTCTGCCATTGATAAATTAACATGTATGGGTCATGTAAAGAAAACCATGCGCAAACCGTAAATCCGTCATGGCCAATCCATCCAAAGACCAGGAATTTTGAGAATTACAGTCAAAATATTGTTTCATTATTTCACTTTTTGTGTGTTGCAGTAATTTTAATAACGCATATGCCTCAAAGTGAAATAGGTGAACATGAATTGTCGTCTAAAGAAAGAACATGTACATAACTGCTTCATTTGGCTTTGCTGTTGACTGACCATAATTTATAACCAGATGTTACAAATGTACTTGTAAGTAAAATAATAAGCAAACCTATTTTTGTACCTGGTTTGAATTCTGAACAGTATGAGTTAGTTAACTCCAAGGACCATTTTACAGTGTACGTGTTATCCATGTTTTCGTGCAATGTATAGTGGGAGCAGGGCTATTGTCTATTGAACTTGCGCTGCATGTGTATGGGATTTAATCATTCATGAGAAGGAGCAATATTATTCACGTTTTTTTTTGTCATCAAATTTTATTGCCTTTTAATATGAAACAATGTATTAATTGTTTGTACTTTGTATACATAAACTGTTGTTGAATTTAAAACTTTGGGAAAAAAACAACAGTTAAGATGTGATTTCAAAATCAGGATAAATTACATATACTCTACTAGTACAAAGTGGTATTGTCCCAATACAAGATTTATTAGGAATCACATAAAAAAATGTTACAGGGTGTGGATAATGTCCTTCTTTGGGAAATCGGGATAAATTTGTTACACAGTGCTGAGTTGTCCTAATACAGAATTTATCGGATCAATAAAATTCATATCAGGTTCGGCTTTGCCTCATTTTATTGACCCGATAAATTTCCGTATTAGGACAATTCCGCACTGTGTAACTAATCATATTTTACTGCATTCTTGTTTAATATTGCAACTGCACTTTGTGCATTTAATTCTAATGATTCAACAACAGTTATAGTGAGCTTGTTTAATCCCTTACAACTTTTACTACTCTTAACAAATGCTTGATGACTTCAAATGAAGCCACATTCTTAAAAAAATAACAAAAATAAATAAATAACTGAAAAAAAAATTGCATAAGTCAATCAAGGATTTGTATAGTGAGAAGGATTCGCATCTCGTATTGTCTCGTCAGATCCACCATAGCGAGATTTTGTTTTACTCGCCACTACAAATTGCTATTCTCGCTTCAAAAATATCAAACACATAAAAAATAAATCCCTTAAAGCATACTTTTATTTTCTTTTTCTAAACACTGCACGATATATACGATACATTTCATGTATAGGTTTGTCAATTTTCCATATCAGATCCAGATTTAGGCTGCCATTCCATGTTTATTCATGTAAATTCAAGTCCCATCATTTTCAGTGTGCATTTCAGATCATGTATTGAAACGAATAAAATGCAGATATAACCATTCAACAAACCTACAAATGTAAAATTCCTTCAACAAACTGACAAAACCATAATAAGTCAAGGAAGAGTGATATTCTTATCTCTGGCTTGCATGGAAAATAATAAATCGTCCTACCGCGCTGTAACCTGATCTCGTAACTGATTTTGCAATGGTCACAAATAAAATAAGTCAAATTTGTCACAAAGCAGGAAAAGTTATATCATTTTATCTATTCAGTAACTACATTATACATACTTGATTACCAAAAAACACGTTTTAGAGGAGATTCAAATAAATTATGTACGATGAAGACTGGCAACACAAGTTTGTGAGGGTGGAAATGTAATCTGAGTGGAAACATGTATAATTCCATCTGTATCAAAGAAAACTATTTCTCTTGGTATCATAACTATATTTTTTTCGCGAAGTATGCTTAAAATATATTTGGATACACGTTCTGAACACATAAACAGGCTAGTTTATTTCCGAAGCGATGACACTTTCTGCCATTAAATTGAACAAAATTGGCATAGGTGCAAGGCATTGTGGGTAATATTTTATAGTCTCGCATACGCCCCAGCTTATAATACAATTAAAGGGAAAATTCGCAAAAAAATAAAAATTCAATATTTTATTCTTCATATCTTAGTTAGCACATAAACATATGTATTACTGTTCAATTGTCTTAGATAACTGCACAAGACTGAATTAATTGTAAGCAGATCCGATGTATCAACCGCCATATTGTCGTCTTGTCACTTTAAAAAGTCACGTGATACCTAAAGACCACAAAATACCAAAACTCGATAAGCCTGTGTCAAAACAGCAAGTACATATCTCTGATCTGTCCAAATACAAAGTAATTTCTTTCACTTAATTCAACGATTTATACTTTATTCAATAAAGAACTGAAAATTTGAAACCATTTGTTAAAAATATACCATTAAATTGATAATATATCCAGAAGTTTTACGAAGTTCTCGTGTTCACAAATCAACAGAAAACATTGTAGAACTTAGGATTCATTATACATGAAGTACTCATAGTTACAGTCATGTACACAGCATATTGTGTAGTCCCCTGTGTATTAAGTGCTTGTTGAGATGACAGGTGTCACACACCTCCGACCACTTTTACCTGTATAAATCACTCGATCTTACCTGGAAAAATGACGACCTCGGAGTATATTTCCCCTGTGATACCACCTGCTGTGTACAAAATCAACTCCGCACCTTATGCATGAATCTGTATGAGACACACACATTAGACTTATTATTCGCGTACCTATAGTTATACATACAAACAGTAGAAACTCGGGGTAGAAACTTCTTTCTTGTTTTTTTTTTTCTGGAAACCGATTGCAGTTGTATTTATGTAACGGTTTATATTATCCGTCATGAAATAAGTTCCAAAGGAACAAATTTCATAGCTCAAAAGGTGAAATAATCTCCAGCTAGAAAGTATTTACTGCTCACCTGGTGAAATAAGATCCAGACGGAATAAATCTCATAGATATATCAATAACATTTGTTCCATTTGGATCATATTTCACGGGATACTATTTTGGCTTACATTTACATTAGATCTATGTTGGTATGTCATGCTGTAGCAACCGCTAATGATACAACGCCACCTAATGATATCAATATCATTTAGCGTTGCGTCCGCAACGCTAAATGATATAATTTATATCATTAAGGATCTCCCTTATCGCCTGCTAATGATACAAAACCCTTAATGATTCAATTTAGTTCATTTAGCGTTGACGCATCGCCGCTAAATGATATAACAAAAATTTGACGAAAAACCGGAAAAAGAGCAACCGCAACCGCTAATGATATAAAATTTTTGTATCATTAAGCGTTAATGAAATAAAGTTACACATAAAATCATATGTTTAGAGGAGCATTCAAATACATATTCAAAGAAGATTATTTTGGTCTTTGGATTATCAAAATGGCGCCATTTCCATTTGGAACTAAAAAGAAAAGGGGCGAAAAAAAATCCAAAATGCTTAGAATTGGATGATATTCTACAGGAAGGTTGTCTTGCAAGTATGAAACTCATTTGTAGTGTATTAATTTCCAAAATGCCGATCGTTGTCATAGAAACCGAAAAAGACGGAAAAATTCAAAGTGTTAAGAATTTAATAAAATTTACTGAATCTTGTACCGTAAGTGTAGAACACATTTCTAGTGTAAAATTTTCAAAATCACAACCGTTGCTTTGGAACAGGAAGAAAGGAGGGATTTTAAAAGTGCTCCAAGTGGGACAAAATTATACAAAGAGGTTGTTAGAATAGAACTTGTATCAGTTCGTGGACTGGAATCACTGTCCATGCAAAATACCAAACCAGGCCGAATTTATTTTCAGTCCTTCTATGTCCCTTCTTAAAAATTAACACGTTTACATGAATATTACCTGCAGATATAGGCAGAATATGTCCACTTATATAATACACCACGCATAATTCTTATGTTTTCGTTTAAACATAAGTTTCATTTTCAAAGCTCCTTAGTTTTCTTCAGATGTACTGAAATTTAATATCAGTTTAACGCTTATTTAACATCTTTTAAGAGTGAATATAAATTAAGGCAATTTGAGGGTTTTGTCACGAGTTTTTATAGTGTTGAGATACTAAATATTTACCCCACCCCTGCAAAAAAAAGACGGAAATAATGATTTTTGTATTTGCTGTTAATTCCTTTCAGATAAACAGCCGTCGTCATTTTGTTTTTTGGTTAAAAAAATATTGAAAATGGACATATTCGGGAATTTAAATATATATATCTTCACCATTTTGACTTTCTGATCTAGGGTCGGAAAATTTTCACAGATATTTATTAATTATAGTTTTAATATGTTAGCAACAAACTGTGTCCAAAATGTTTGTTTCAGAATTATTATAGGTTCACAAATGTCAAAATTAACACCCCTCCCCAAAAAAAGTTAAGGTAGTAGTCCTGGGATAGGGGAGATAACTCCTGTTTCTGCACAGATTACTTGTTTTGATTGGTATGAATAAAACAAAAGATATAGAGTAATTATCATCCGTAAAAAAAATCACGTTTTCATGAAACGGCACTCCTTTCATAAAATACTTCATGGTGCTTCATTAAAATATCTAGAATTTGAATGGCATCTTAGAAATATTAAGATAAATGGAAGTCAGATTTTTGCCAAGGGAGGCAATTCTTTCTGCTTGATATTCAGAATTCAGGAATTGTACATGTAAGATTTTTTATGCAGTTTTCATATAAGTTGTCGAAATGCGCAGATGCACAAACTAAACTCACAGTAACGATATTTAGTTATTTGTATAATTATTTGGGTCGATGTCACTGCTGGTGGACTGTTAATCGCCGAGGGTATTAACCAGCCCAAGAGTAAGTACTTCAGTGCTGACCCGAAAGCCGATTCTATTTCAACCTAACAATATCTACATTTACATATCTATATAAATCATTTGTGTGAAGGACCTTTAAGTTTCCAGTTTTTGGTGAAAATTAAATGTTAGGATTTTCATCTGGAAGAAATTAAATGAAGCCGTGTTTTCAGCAATGTTTTGACAACATGCTGGTAATTTCTTTTTTTTACTGCAAATCGACACTAAATGCACACTTATGATCATTATTCTCTTATATTTAGGTCCACAAGTTTCTATATGGAAGTTTGGCAATTTATAGTCTTTTTATACCAATTCGGGAAGTTTTGAGTTTGATTTTTCTTCCATAGTGCGACAGTGTTTTACCAGAAGACTAATTTCCTTGAGCTAGGCGGCAGTTAAGCGGCGAGCAGTCTTTGACCCATCTTTCTAAATAACGTTTTGTCCTATTCTTTTGTTCTTCAAGACAGTGCCCATAGAGTTAGTCGTCTACCTATATTGAGTTATATTCGTATGTTCATTATACTTTAGAGAAACGAGTGAGAGAAAGGGAGAATTTCTTCTGTGTTGACATTTAGTTGTCAAATTAATGAAATTAATAGATATCTTGAAAATGTTGATAATACAGGTTTCATTATGAGTGAGGCTTGTATATCGCTTGTTATCAAATCGAGCTATTGCTATAGGTAATTAAATGTTGTAAATATTCTATACTGCATTTTATTCATTGTTTTTATTTTGTACGGCCTTAATATTATGTAATTTGTTTGGCCTAGTTTTGTAACTTGTTTACAATAAACAAGGGTCAAGGTTATTTCACCTTAGAACATATAGAAATTTCTAGAATTTAAATATAATATTTAACACATAAAATTTTCTAGAGGCTTTCCTTACATAATCATTCTAGTCATGTGATTGTCAGTTGATTAGAATGTTCTAGTTATATCTTGTGGATAGATTTTTCTAGAAATAATAAATGTATTTATATTATGTAGCTGAAAAGGGTGAAGTCAGTCAGTGTAATAAGTTTATACAGGATTAATTAGTTTATATAGGATTATCACGCACATCTTTCGTATTGGAAATCGACATCAATTATTGTGAATCTATTATCAACTATTTAGTGAGGATTATAAGGATAATTGGAAATTTATTGGTGGAATTAAGTGAACTGTTCATTTGAATTATTACTTGGACTTCATTATTGTCAGACAAGTTATATAATATAAAGAAATTAAAGAATAATAAAGCGTCCGGTGATGATAGAATTATTAATGAATATATAAAATCCACTAGTAATCAATTCATAGATCTATACGAAAAACTGTTCAATTTAATTTTTGACACTGGTATAATTCCAGAAGTTTGGTTATTGGGTACAATAAAACCTTTATACAAAAACAAGGGAGATAAACATAATCCTAAAAACTTTCGTACTATTACTATTCTAAGTTGTTTGGGTAAGCTGTTTACATCAATTTTAAACGAAAGGTTAAACTCTTACTCCGAAAGATTTGCATTATTAACCAAAAGCCAATGTGGATTTCGAGCTGGCTATTCCACTCTCGACTGTGTATTTTCTATTTTTTCCTTTTTTGAAATTCTAAAAAAGAAAAAAAGACAAATGTATTGTGCCTTCATAGATTTTGAGAAGGCTTTTGATACTGTTTGGAGAGTAGCTTTGTGGAACTAAAATAAATGGTTAAATGTACACTATTATTATTAATATGTATAATAGGATTAAGTCGTGTATCATGTATAATAATAACAAATCCGAATATTTTCCTTGTGAAGTTGGTGTAAGGCAAGGGGAAAATTTATCTCCCTTTTTATTTGCTATATTCTTAAATGATCTTGAAAGCTTTATGGAGGACAAAAATATTTCAGGTTTAGAGAGTATATCATCGGAACTGGAGAATAAATTTGAAATGTATTTAAAACTGTTTGTTCTACTCTATGCTGACGACACTTTCCTGATGTCTGAAACTGCAAGTGGTCTGCAAAATCTTTTGCATGAGTTTTCTGAATATAGTAAAATTTGGAAGTTAAAAGTTAACGTAGAAAAAACAAAAGTTCTGACCTTTCCAACAAAGAGAAGGCCCGACAACGCAGAATTCCTCTTTAATGGAATAAAAATTGAAACTGTAACTGAATTTAATTACTTAGGTGTTTGTTTTCCAAAAATGGAAACTTTAAATCAGCAAAATTGAAAAATATTGAAAAAGCTACGAAAGCTATGTATGAAGTTATTCGGAGAGGGAAAATACAAAACCTGTCGATTGAATGTTTGTTAGATTTATTTGATAAAATTGTTAAACCCATGCTTCTTTACGGATGTGAAGTTTGGGGTTTCGGTGACAATTATTGTATAGAAAAAATACATCTTAAATTCTGCAAACTTATTCTTCACTTGAAACAAAGCACCCCTAATTTTATGATTTACGGTGAACTTGGTCGTGTTCCTCTTATAACAGATATTAAAGTTAGAGTTATTTCTTATTGGTGTAAACTAGTAACAGGGAAATCCACAAAGCTTTCATCAATATCTTATAAATTATTATACTCCTTATTTACTAATGACAATATCTGTTTTCCATGGATAAAATGTGGCAGTGGTATTCTAAATGATTGTGGCATGTCAAACATTTGGACGTTTCAAAATGAAAACCTCAATACTAAGTGGATAGTTTCAAGTGTAAAATTACGTCTTAGGGACCAATTCCTACAGGAATGGAGAAGTGACCTCGAAACTTCACCAAAAGCATTAAATTATAGACTTTTTAAGGAAAAATTCGAGTTCGAAACCTATTTTAATATTTTGGACACCATAGATATGGTTAATTTTTGCAAGTTTAGAACAACTAATACAAGGTTACCTATAGAAATCGGAAGGTGGAATAACATTCCTAGGGAGAACAGATATTGTCAATTATGCAATTCATATGAAATAGGAGATGAATTTCACGTTATCCTACAATGTGAATTCTTAAAAGACTTTAGAAAATCATATATTGATAAAAATTCAAGAACAAGAGTAAATGTATTAAAATTTAAAGAAATCATGTCTTGTAATATAGTTTCAAAACTAAGAAAACTTTGTATGTTTATCAGAAAAATAAATAGCTCTATGCTAACTCCTGGGTAACAAATAGACCGTATTGGCTTTTTCATTGGTTGGACACACACTGTTATTAGTTCCTATTCATGTACCATTAATTCGTCACCTATATCATGTGCTCTGTTTTAAAATGTAACGTTTTTTGTTTTTGTTATACATATTATTATTCATTTATATTTAATTATATTTATCCTAATCTCTGTACCTATGTAATTACAATGGTTTATGAGAATAAAGATATATATATATAT
>MJUU01051895.1:14376-24514 GCA_002080025.1 Modiolus philippinarum | reverse complement strand
GTGTACTTCAAGCAAGCAAAGTTTCATATCGTTTGAGCTGGTGCTATCCTTTTAAAATTTGACCCGACTTTTAGTTAGAATGCACTACGAAATTTATTGGGGTCTGTTTCCAAATGTGAGATCGAGCAAATTATGAGAACAACAAGCGGTGGTGAAGCTGAGTGATAAAATATATATTGACACACCAAGATAAAGGGACAAAAAATTGACGTGATTCTCAGTCCAAGATATTTTTCTTGACGTTTTATAAATAAATATCAAATGGCGCTTAGAAATATGTGCTTCCGAACCGGCATTATCTGAATAATACAGTCAAGTATTTATCTTCGAATGGCTATTAATCTTGCTATAATTTCAAGTAATAACCCACGTGAAGCGAGTTGTTCAGAAATTGAACATAATTTAACATTGATGTGAGCAGTATACTTTCAAGAATACGCTTAAGTGCACGCTAGGGGCCTTCTTGATCTCGCTTGAGGGGGTGAATATTGTTCACCTCTAGTTGAAGACCCTCAGGCGACATCAAGATGAAGACAGGAATAAAAGCCCTGTCCTTGATAAAAATGGAGTTTTCTATGTATCGTGTGCGTTTTTGTCACATGTACATTCACTCCATATCCTTTCATTTTCCCTATTTATATTATTTGTAATGATTTGAATTATAACTCGAAAAGGTATAATTCAATTTCAATAATTTAGAATTATTTAAATTTCTAAGGCCATATTTCAAAAATCTATACTGCAAGTGACGACTAATGTATTTTTTAAAGGATGCATTTGTCTTATACTATATTTTATACTAATTTTTTGGAAAAATTAGTTATTTAGATTTCCGAAAATGTATATGTCTCAAACAGATGCACTGGGACCCATGTGTGACGCGAGAAGTTTTGTAATTTTTATTTTCGTTCCCCATACTTGTAGCGAGAGACATACCTAGTTCAACATAGAACGAATAAATACGAAATCAAACGTTTGAATGGAAAAAACTAAAGGAGGAATTTAGGTTTTTTGGAATGTTTACGGGGGCGGAAACTTGACATATGCTTTGTGAATGAGGTCCTTGATTGTAATAACGCTTTTGCTTTTACGGTTGTTAATCGCTATAATTGAACCCAAATATGACATCAAGCAAATCATAAGAACGACCACCGGTGATGAAGCTGACTGATAAAATATGTATTGACAGAACGAGATAAAGGGACAAAAAGTTTGAATGATTTTTCTTGACGTTTATTCAATGAAATTATCAATTGGCGCTTCGAAGAATGTGCTAACGAACCCGACATTTATAATCTAAGTCATAGAGTCGGGTGTTTTTAGGAGAAGTTTTTCCGCATTACAACCCGCGTAGAGCGAGTTTTGGAGAAATTGAACATAGTTTTAACATTGCTGTGAACAGTGTACCTTTATTATTATATTTTTGTAAATTGTTACTTGAAAAGGTAAAATTTAATTTCCAAAATTTGCAATCATTTAATTTTTAGAGGCTATATTTCAAAAATCAATATTGTGAATGACGACTAATATATTTTCTGAAAAAGATATATTTCTTTTTACGATGATTTATACCAAATATTTATAAAAATTGTGAATTTATTTTCAAATAATCTATGGGAGATAACCCATGCCAGGCGACAAACAAATCAAACAGATGCACTGGGACCCATCTGCGACATGAGAAGTTTTGTGATATTATGTTCGTGGCTTATACCAGATGCTTCTAGTAGGGGAACATTCCTAGTTTAACATAGAACTAAGAAATACGAAATCAACCGTCTGCATTCAAACCGTTTCCGAGGGAATTGGCTCTGCATGATGTCGACGGGGTGCGGGAACTTGACATATGCTTTGCGAATAAGGTCCCAGATTGGAATAACGGTTTGCTTTAACGGCCGTTAATCGCTCTCATTTAACCCAAATGGCTAGTATAGGATAGTATAGGATGGATTTTCCATCCAACTTCTATCCAACATGATTTTAATTTATAATATAGGATGGATTTTCCATCCAACTTTATTCTTATTTATAATATAGGATGGATCTTCCATCTAACTTGATTTTCATTTATAAAATAGGATGGATTTTCCATCCAACGTGATTTTAAATTATAGTATAGGATGGATTTTCCATCCAACTTGATTTTATTTTATAATACAGGATGGATTTTCCATCCAACTTGATTTTAATTTATAGGATGGATTTTCCATCCAACTTGGTTTTAATTTATAATATAGGATGGGTTTCCATCCAACTTTATTTTGATTTAAATATAGGATGGATTTTCCATACCAACTTTATTTCAATTTATAATTTAGGTAAAACAAAACTCATTCAGTCTCCTATATACTCTCTTGTTAAATTGCGCATGATTCAACCTTTGTAAAATTTTTACGAAAAGTTAAATGAGGCGACACGTGTCTCAACTTAGAAAAAGATCTTTCAAGAAACTCTCGTGAAAAAAATCAACCCATCATTACTTGCATACGAGAAAGAACTGGTTCCCGGCAATGAACATAAGGAAGATAGGTATTTCCTGCTTGAATTTTACGGAAAAAATTCCAGCGCCGTCCATGCCTATGAAATTTTTATCTCTTGACAAAATGGTATAAAATTAGGCTCAAACGAATCTTAACAATATAAACTTTCCAAGTAAATAAGATTTAGCTGCTACGACTTTGCAGACGTAATAAAATATACACTTTATTGGAACTATATCGTCTCCAATAAGAACTAAATTCATGTATGTTCCCGACTGGTTTCCGATATAGCGGTGCTATTTTCCATCCGGCTACAGTTCCCAGTTTTAATACCCTTTTCTCCTGGAATACGAATATTTTCCCTATCACCAAAAAGAGCATCATTTTAAAAAATTTCTAGTACAAAGAGTGTCTGAATTATGCCTTAAAAGGTAAAAACTGCAAAGTGTCTTAATTTTAAGGATCAATATTCCCGTCGTAATTTACACTTTATTGAAGTATAACAGAAGAAAATCAAATTCAAAGGTAGTATAGCAAAAACAATATTTTAATGGGATTGTAGTGTACTTCAAGCAAGCAAAGTTTCATATCGTTTGAGCTGGTGCCATCCTTTTAAAATTTGACCCGACTTTTAGTTAGAATGCACTACGAAATTTATTGGGGTCTGTTTCCAAATGTGAGATCGACCAAATTATGAGAACAACCAGCGGTGGTGAAGCTGAGTGATAAAATATGTATTGACACACCGAGATAAAGGGACAAAAAGTTGACGTGATTCTCAGTCCAAGATATTTTTCTTGACGTTTTATAAATAAATATCAAATGGCGCTTAGAAATATGTGCTTCCGAACCGGCATTATCTGATCAATACAGTCAAGTATTTATCTTCGAATAGCTGTTAATCTTGCTATAATTTCAAGTAACAACCCACGTGTAGCGAGTTGTTCAGAAATTGAACATAATTTAACATTGATGTGAGCAGTATACTTTATATTATTTGTAATGATTTGAATTATAACTCGAAAAGGCAGTGAACAGTGTACCTTAATTATTATATTTTTGTAAATTGTTACTTGAAAAGGTAAAATTTAATTTCCAAAATTTGCAATCATTTAAGTTTTAGAGGCTATATTTCAAAAATCAATATTGTGAATGACGACTAATGTATTTTCTGAAAAGATATATTTCTTTTTACAATGATTTATACCAAATATTTATAAAAATTGTGAATTTATTTTCAAATAATCTATGGGAGATAACCCATGCCAGGCGACAAACAAATCAAACAGATGCACTAGGACCCATCTGCGACATGAGAATTTTTGTGATATTATGTTCGTGGCTTATACTAGATGCTTCTAGTGGGGGAACATTCCTAGTTTAACATAGAACTAAGAAATACGAAATCAACCGTCTGCATTCAAACCGTTTCCGAGGGAATTATCCTCTGCATGATGTCGACGGGGTGCGGGAACTTGACATATGCTTTGCGAATAAGGTCCCAGATTGGAATAACGGTTTGCTTTTACGGCCGTTAATCGCTTTATTTAACCCAAATTGCTAGTATAGGATAGTATAGGATGGATTTTCCATCCAACCTCTATCCAACATGATTTTAATTTATAATATAGGATGGATTTTCCATCCAACTTTATTCCTATTTATAATATAGGATGGATCTTCCATTCAACTTGATTTTCATTTATAAAATAGGATGGATTTTCCATCCAACGTGATTTTAAATTATAGGATAGGATGGATTTTCAATCCAACTTGATTTTATTTTATAATACAGGATGGATTTTCCATCCAACTTGATTTTAATTTATGATATAGGATGGATTTTCCATCCAACCTCTATCCAACATGATTTTAATTTATAATATAGGATGGATTTTCCATCCAACTTTATTCTTATTTATAATATAGGATGGATCGTCAATCCAATTTGATTTTCATTTATAAAATAGGATGGATTTTCCATCCAACGTGATTTTAAATTATAGTATAGGATGGATTTTCCATCCAACTTGATTTTATTTTATAATACAGGATGGATTTTCCATCCAACTTGATTTTAATTTATGATATAGGATGGATTTTCCATCCAACTTGATTTTAATTCATAGTATAGGATGGATTTTCCATCCAACTTAATTTTAATTTATAATATAGGATGGGTTCCATCCAACTTTATTTTGATTTAAATATAGGATGGATTTTCCATACCAACTTTATTTCAATTTATAATATAGGTAAAACAAAACTCATTCAGTCTCCTATATACTCTCTTGTTTAATTGCGCATGATTCAACTTTTGTAAAAATTTTACGAAAAGTTAAATGAGGCGACACGTGTCTCAACTTAGAAAAAGATCTTTCAAGAAACTCTCGTGAAAAAAATCAACCCATCATAACTTGCATACGAGAAAGAACTGGTTCCCGGCAATGAACATAAGGAAGATAGGTATTTCCTGCTTGAATTTTACGGAAAAAATTCCAGCGCCGTCCATGCCTATGAAATTTTTATCTCTTGACAAAATGGTATAAAATTAGGCTCCAAAGAATCTTAACAATATAAATTTTCCAAGTAAATAAGATTCAGCTGACAAGACTTTGCAGAGGTAATAAAATATACACTTTATTGGAACTATATCGTCTCCAATAAGAACTAAATTCATGTATGTTCCCGACTGGTTTCCGATATAGCGGTGCTATTTTCCATCCGGCTACAGTTCCCAGTTTTAATACCCTTTTCTCCTGGAATACGAATATTTTCCCTATCACCAAAAAGAGCATCATTTTAAAAAATTTCTAATACAAATAGTGTCTGAATTATGCCTTAACAGGTAAAAACTGCAAAGTGTCTTAATTTTAAGGGTCAATATTCCTGTCGTAATTTACACTTTATTGAAGTATAACAGAAGAAAATCAAATTCAAAGCTAGTATAGCAAAAACAATATTTTAATGGGATTGTGGTGTACTTCAAGCAAGCAAAGTTTCATATCGTTTGAGCTGGTGCCATCCTTTTAAAATTTGACCCGACTTTTAGTTAGAATGCACTACGAAATTTATTGGGGTCTGTTTCCAAATGTGAGATCGAGCAAATTATGATAACAACCATGCAGCGGTGGTGAAGCTGAGTGATAAAATATATATTGACACACCGAGATTTGGGGACAAAAAGTTGACGTGATTTTCAGTCCAAGATATTTTTCTTCACGTTTTATAAATAATTATCAAATGGCGCTTAAAAATATGTGCTTCAGAACCGGCTTTATCTGATCAATACAGTCAAGTATTTATCTTCGAATAGCTGTTAATCTTGCTATAATTTCAAGTAACAACCCACGTGTAGCGAGTTGTTCACAAATTGAACATAATTTAACATTGATGTGAGCAGTTTACTTTATATTATTTGTAATGATTTGAATTATAACTCGAAAAGGTATAATTCAATTTCAAAAATTTTCAATTATTTAAATTTCTAAGGCCATATTTCAAAAATCTATACTGCAAGTGACGACTAATGTATTTTTTAAAGGATGCATTTGTCTTATACTATATTTTATACTAATTTTTCAGAAAAATTAGTTATTTAGATTTCCGAAAATGTATAAGGAGATAACCCATGTCTCAAACAGATGCACTGGGACCCATGTGCGACGCGAGAAGTTTTGTAATTTTTATTTTCGTTCCCCATACTTGTAGCGAGAGACATTAAGAATTTAACACCAGGGGAAGTGCGAGACAGGAGAATCTCAGACACCCAAGGGTAAGATTTCCAGTCTCGGACGAAGCTTGCTGAGTCCGAGATGATTGAAATCTTACCCGAGGGTGTCTGAGATTCTCTTGTCTCGCACTTCCACTGGTGTTTGATTTTATTTCTCACTGTATTCACCCTAAAATATACTAAAATCCACACAAAAATGTCGTCCCCTTTCGTCTGTTTACACAAGGAGTTATGTCCCTTTTTGTAACGTCATAAAATCAGGAATGTACACCCGAGCGCGCCATATTTTAAAAGCCGATTTTTCTTGTTTTTTCCACTGAAATGTTACTTCAAATGATATAACACGTTTATGATACGTAGATTAAATACACTTATAATCACTAATGACGACAAATGAAGACTACAGATCCTTATATGCAAAACACGATATTTGCCGGTAAACTGCACGTGATTTTTTTGTCTTACACTAGTGTAAGCCAATATGAATCTAACACGGGTGGGTGTGCGAGACAAGGAAATCTCACACACCCAAGGGGAAGATTAAGGTTGTCTCTGACGAGGCTTTACCGAGTCAGAGACTACCTAATCTTGCCCGAGGGTGTGTGAGATTTACCTTGTCTCGCACACATACCCGTGTTTGATTTGTTTTCTCACCCTGCCAGCACGAACGGGCAGTTGCTCATTTTGACATTGGACATCATGTTTTGTACTACTAAGCATATACGCTGGATTTCTGTTGACACTAAATAATTCAAAACATAATACATTACACAATTATTTACTTGGCTTACTGTGGCTTTTCATTTGTGTCTACTTATACACTGAAATCGTTGATCTGAAATTTCACCTTCCCCACTTTTGTTTACTTACGGGAGTTACGTCCCCCTTTATGACGTCATAAGATTCAAGCGGGATTTTTGAATGTTGAGTATAACGTTATTTTTAGAATTATCTGGTACATATAATAGGTGTCAAGAGTTAAAGACACAGTCGACGTTGTTTGAAAATGTACTTATCTAAAAAGGAAAAACATAAAGACAAGTGCATTATGAATGTCAAGCAGATAGAAAAATCGCGGGAAAAAGATCGTGTAAGTGTTCTCACCCAGGCGGTTGGGTGAGACGGAAAATGGGTGGGTGAGACGGAAAAATCTCACCCAGGCATTGGATACATAGAAAGCACTACAGGTAGGGTGAGAAAAGGAAATCTCACACCGCTAAAAATAGGAACTGCTGTGTCTCAAAAGTGAGAAATACCTAGTTCAACATAGAACGAATAAATACGAAATCAAACGTTTGAATGGAAAAAAACTAAAGGAGGAATTTAGGCTTTTTGCAATGTTTACGGGGGCGGAAACTTGACATATGCTTTGTGAATGAGGTCCTTGATTGTAATAACGCTTTTGCTTTTACGGTTGTTAATCGCTATAATTTAACCCAAATATGACATCAAGCAAATCATAAGAACGACCACCGGTGATGAAGCTGACTGATAAAATATGTATTGACAGAACGAGATAAAGGGACAAAAAGTTGGTATGATTTTTCTTCACGTTTATTCAATGAAATTATCAATTGGCGTTTCGAAGAATGTGCTAACGAACCCGACATTTATAATCTAAGTCATAGAGTCGGGTGTTTTTAGGAGAAGTTGTTTATCTTCTAGATTTCCGAATTAGAACCCGCGTAGAGCGAGTTTTGGAGAAATTGAACATAGTTTTAACATTGCTGTGAACAGTGTACCTTAATTATTATATTTTTGTAAATTGTTACTTGAAAAGGTAAAATTTAATTTCCAAAATTTGCAATCATTTAATTTTTAGAGGCTATATTTCAAAAATCAATATTGTGAATGACGACTAATGTATTTTCTGAAAAAGATATATTTCTTTTTACAATGATTTATACCAAATATTTATAAAAATTGTGAATTTATTTTCCCATAATCTATGGGAGATAACACATGCCAGGCGACAAACAAATCAAACAGATGCACTGGGACCCATCTGCGACATGAGAAGTTTTGTGATATTATGTTCGTGGCTTATACTAGATGCTTCTAGTAGGGGAACATTCCTAGTTTAACATAGAACTAAGAAATACGAAATCAACCGTCTGCATTCAAACCGTTTCCGAGGGAATTATCCTCTGCATGATGTCGACGGGGTGCGGGAACTTGACATATGCTTTGCGAATAAGGTCCCACATTGGAATAACGGGTTGCTTTTATGGCCGTTAATCGCTCTCATTTAACCCAAATGGCTAGTATAGGATAGTATAGGATGGATTTTCCATCCAACTTCTATCCAACATGATTTTAATTTATAATATAGGATGGATTTTCCATCCAACTTTATTCTTATTTATAATATAGGATGAATCTTCCATCCAACTTGATTTTATTTTATAATACAGGATGGATTTTCCATCCAACTTGATTTTAATTTATGATATAGGATGGATTTTCCATCCAACTTGATTTTAATTCATAGTATAGGGTGGATTTTCCATCCAACTTGATTTTTAATTTATAATATATGATGGGTTTCCATCCAACTTTATTTTGATTTAAATATAGGATGGATTTTCCATACCAACTTTATTTCAATTTATAATTTAGGTATAACAAAACTCATTCAGTCTCCTATATACTCTCTTGTTAAATTGCGCATGATTCAACCTTTGTAAAAATTTTACGAAAAGTTAAATGAGGCGACACGTGTCTCAACTTAGAAAAAGATCTTTCAAGAAACTCTCGTGAAAAAAATCAACCCATCATAACTTGCATACGAGAAAGAAATGGTTCCCGGCAATGAACATAAGGAAGATAGGTATTTCCTGCTTGAATTTACGAAAAAAATTCCAGCGCCGTCCATGCCTATGAAATTTTTATCTCTTGACAAAATGGTATAAAATTAGGCTCCAAAGAATCTTAACAATATAAACTTTCCAAGTAAATAAGATTCAGCTGCTAACACTTTGAATACGTAATAAAATATACACTTTATTGGAACTATATCGTCTCCAATAAGAACTAAATTCATGTATGTTCCCGACTGGTTTCCGATATAGCGGTGCTATTTTCCATCCGGATACAGTTCCCAGTTTTAATACCCTTTTCTCCTGGAATACGAATATTTTCCCTATCACCAAAAAGAGCATCATTTAAAAAAAATTCTAATACAAAGAGTGTCTGAATTATGCCTTAAAAGGTAAAATCTGCAAAGTGTCTTAATTTCAAGGGTCAATATTCATGTCGTAACTTACACTTTATTGAAGTATAACAGAAGAAAATCAAATTCAAAGCTAGTATAGCAAAAACAATATTTTAATGGGATTGTGGTGTACTTCAAGCAAGCAAAGTTTCATATCGTTTGAGCTGGTGCCATCCTTTTAAAATTTGACCCGACTTTTAGTTAGAATGCACTACGAAATTTATTGGGGTCTGTTTCCAAATGTGAGATCGGGCAAATTATGAGAACAACCAGCGGTGGTGAAGCTGAGTGATAAAATATATATTGACACACCGAGATAAAGGGACAAAAAGTTGACGTGATTCTCAGTCCAAGATATTTTTCTTGACGTTTTATAAATAAATATCAAATGGCGCTTAGAAATATGTGCTTCCGAACCGGCATTATTTGATCAATACAGTCAAGTATTTATCTTCGAATAGCTGTTAATTTTGCTATAATTTCAAGTAACAACCCACGTGTAGCGAGTTGTTCAGAAATTGAACATAATTTAACATTGATGTGAGCAGTATACTTTATATTATTTGTAATGATTTGAATTATAACTCGAAAAGGTATAATTCAATTTCAATAATTTACAATTATTTAAATTTCTAAGGCCATATTTCAAAAATCTATACTGCAAGTGACGACTAATGTATTTTTTAAAGGATGCATTTGTCTTATACTATA
>MJUU01051892.1:0-16215 GCA_002080025.1 Modiolus philippinarum | reverse complement strand
ACGATAGCTTCTGATGTCAGTATTTTTGTTGAGATTTTAGTTCATACTCCTTGTATGTTAATAAGTGATAGCAATCATATTTTGACAACTCTATATTTACTTTTTGTATCGCTAAATGTTGTTCCTCAAAGTTACGCAGGCCGAGACCATTTGATTTTTAGGGGGATAGGCTTGGTATTTTAAAAAAAAATCTGGTCTCGATATTGTCCCCAAAATATTTCTGACCAGCACCTGGGTTGAAAAAAAAATCTGGCTCTGACTTTGTCCATTAGAAAAAAAAACTGGCTCAACAAAATTTCATTGCATAGTGTTTATCGGATAAAATAATCTGGCCCCGAAGCTCCCCAAAAAAATTCCAAGCTCAGGTAAAACCCAACCCCCTGAAAACCAAATGGTCCGTGCCTTATATATGTGTATTTATAACCATATATGACGACAGATAGACGCGAGACTTCAAATACTATGCTTCCTTTTGTTACTCGATACTCGCCTTTCCATACTCGATACTCGCTTTTTGTTACTCGATACTCGCTTTTTGTCACTCGATACTCGCTTTTTGTCACTCGATACTCGCTTTTTCTAACTCGATACTCGCTTTTTCTAACTCGATACTCGCTTTTTGTTACTCGATACTCCCTTTTTCTCACTCGATACTTCCCTTTTCTTACTTGATACTCGATACTCAACCAAAAGCAAATCTCCATATAGTTATGTCCTCTTTCCCGCTCTTTTAGATACTGTCGTCTGCTGTTTAAAAAATTCAGGTCATCTATTTTCTAATTATTTCCCCTTTTCCTACCTTACTTCATGTGTGTACCCCTTTTCATCTAATTATAACCCACGCAACGGAGTTGCGGAGGGTATATAGTATTTGACTGGTCCGTTAGTCCGTCCGTCCGTCTGTCATCAAGTTGGTACACCATTTGTCCGGATAACTCCTCCTACAGTTTTTATTTTGCAGGTTGTTTGTGCACATATCAAAGATGTACATGATACTTTGATTTTGATTTTGGATAATTTTCAGAAAACTACACATTGTTGAACTTTGTCATTTTTATGCATTACATTGCATATAGGGTACATCATTTGTCCGGATAACTCCTACAATTTTAAGGAAGTTTTTGTTTTGCAGGTTGATTGTGCATACACAGAAAGTGTGCATGATACTCGGATTTTAATTTTTGCTGATTTTTTTTTACAAAAATATACATTGTTGAACTTAGTCATTTTTAGGCAATATAATGCTTATAGTGTACATCATTTGTCTGGATAGCTTCTCCTACAGTTTTTAAGGCAGGAAGTTTTTATTTTGCAGATTGATTGTGCATATTTTGAAGATGTGCATACTTCTTGGATTTTGTTTGTTTTTTTTTTTTTGCTGATTTTTCACAAAAATTAGGAAATGCATTTTTTGAACTTAACAATTTTAAGTTGAGTTAATGCTTATAGGTTACACCATTTGCCTGGATAAATCCTCCTACAGTTTTAAGACATTTTATAAGATGATTGTGCATCTGTAAGAGATGTGCAAACTACTTGGATTTCGATTTTTGATAATTTTTAAATAATGCAGGATTATCCGATATGTGGGTGCTTGGGTTATGTGAGCTTGCCCACTAGGGTTCTTTAATTCTTGGCGGTTTGTCCCCTTTCTCGCTCTTTTTGATACTGTCGTGTGCTATTTTAGATCTCCCCTATTTTGATATTATTTCCCCTTTTCCCACCTGTTTTCATGTTTATTCCACTTCTCTTTCAATTATTTGAGTTATTTCCCCTTTCACGCCGAATATCTTTAGTGTCGTCTGTTATTTTTAGATGCTGTTGTATTGTTTGCTTTTTACACAATTTTTAAAATTATCCCCCTTTTTATAGGGTCTGTAAGTCTCGTCACATGAACAACGTAAATGAATTCCCGGGTACCATAACTTATGTAGTACTATGGGGGAATGGTGGGGTTTTCGATTCACAGATCAAATTAACCATGGAATTCATCTTCTATGAACCAAGATATTTTTAAATTAATGAATTATGCACTTAATTTCCTTAACCTGGTAGAAATTAATTCGAAATAGCGATTTTCTTGAAGCCGCGTAGTCTCTATCAACCAATGGTAGATATCCCAATGTAAAGCGTCTAATCAATCCCGACTTTGTGACGTTGACAAAAAATAATCGGTAGACTGATTGCATAGTGCATTCTGCATAGTGACGTCATAAGTTTCTGGATTTATAAAGTGAAAGTAGAACGAGACTTACAGACCACATTGCCATGGTAATTTTTTTTCACACCACCTTTCCCCTCCATGACCGTTTATAAACAAATAAAGGGATATGGAGTAAATGTACATGGGACAAAATCCCTATAAATACATGGTAACATTATGAAAATGGAACACCAGTTTTATACATTATATGTTTGAGAACGGTTACCTTTCGTATTTCATATATTTTGATATTTTCCCGCCATTTGTTCCCATTTTGAACCGAAAGTCCGGACTGTAGAAAACAGATTTGATTTATCGTGTACCAGTATGGGAAGATGAGAATACTGGAATTATTTTACGACTTCCTGTATATCAAGCGAGAGATCAGACAGAAGTATGAAATGGAGAAGACGACATGGTTTTAAAGATAGGACACTCCAGCCTATTCGATGTACGACTACAAGACTCCAGTATTGTTCAGTGAAAGTATATATGGTATCCATCGTCATGTGCAACTAGATATACTATTGCTTTGGAGGTGAGGACAAACAACGGCATGCAAGGAGAAGTATATGGATGCGTTGTTGACGAAGAGTTTCTGTACTGGAACCAACAAAGTTTTTAGAACAGTAGACAAACAGGTCTTTATTAACCTGCAGAAAGAGTGGCTTCTCCTACTTTTACCCGAAGAGACGTATGTTGACCGACGGATTGTCTATAACGCCACTGGAAATTTGAGCTTTAGATTGAGAGCTTCCCCGACTGTTGGATTTGAGCGTGGAGGGGTTTATAACCCAATACTTGAAAAGGCCAATTATACAAAAGTCAGGTAATCCGATAATTTGGGGAAAAAAATTGAAAAAGTAATACTTATAACAAAAAGGTTTATGCAGCCTGTCCTTCGGGATAGCCAGACAAAAACCTTTGATAAAATGCAGAGTGTTTTTTTTAATTAATTCAAAGTTGATGATAAAAGAAGTCGATGGTTTAAGAAGATGGTTCCAGGGGATGGAAAAAAATCCAAAATGGTTAGAGATCCATAAAGAAAACAATCTTTTCCCCTTCTTTTTAAAGGTTAAAGTTTCCATAATATAGGCGATTTAAACTTGAGTTCAACAAGAGATTTAAAGTCTTGAGTTTAACTTTACTTTAATTTTTTTAACCTTTTTAACTTTAACTTGTAATTAAGCTCTACAAAATTTTAGAAGTCTCGAATTTGAGAGTTACTTTTACTTAAATTTTTTAACTTACAGATAAGAAGTCTTGAAAAAAGAGTCTAACAATATACACAAAACGGGTTTATCAAGAGATGTGATATCTCGTACTTGAGAAAAAAAACTGATATTAATCACAAGAAGATGAAGATAATGCTTGAGGAAGATATTTGAAGAAGATGGCACCAGAAATAGTTCGAAATCAAGAATGGTTAGAGAAGGTGATGATTAAAGAAGAAAATGGTTCCTGAAAGAAGATTAAGGTGAAAGAAAATGTCACTGGTTAAAGAAGATGATGGTTCTAGAAGATAATGGTTAAAGAACATAATGGTAGAGTTCCAAATAGTAAAAGATCTAGCAGAAAAGGTAATTCTCTTGTGTGTTAAACTTGATTTCTTTTTTTACTTTTAATGTTTTTGTTTTAAGGAGGTTCGCTACTCCATTTGAAAATAAATAGAATTTCAAATAAATATGATTTTTTGTTAGAAAATTACAAAAAATGTAATTTTAGTGAAAAAAATTGATAGGTCGGTGATCTCGTGTTTGAGATTTGAGTGATTGAAAATTTGGTGGGAAACTGAACTCCTCTGATTTTTCATAGGATTAACATTAACAGGGTTTGACCATTTGACCATGATTGAATGTGACAATAAATAGAATTCAATGCATTTTTACAGAATGCTTACAAAGATATATACAATGAAATTATGAAAAAAAAACAAGGGGTCAATGAGCAAAAAATTATAATGTTTTTAAATGGATAAGACCCGAGGATTCCGAAAATCTGACAGAGATCCCAAAACATTAGGAGCGAACCTCCTTAAGTTCTTTACAGCAACTATATAAATTTGATCCACCAACTTTAGTGTTGTTGCTTTGTAGCAACTGTATCATCAACATTTGTGTTGTTCCTTTGTTTAAATTGTTGTTTTAAACTTTAACTGTTTTGTTTTTAGTTACTAGTTTTTACAGCAACTGTTTCACTTTAATTCAACAACTGCATCATGGATGATCCATCAGAATTGGTGTTGTTGTTTTAATTTGTTTTAAACTTTAAATGTTTTGTTGTTTTAAAAATCAACTGTTTTGTTGTTTTAATTCTTTTTTTAAATTAAGCTTGAGATTTGAGTTTGTAACTACATGTACTACATTACACAAGAAGACTCAATTGTTACAGAAAAAGTCTGTTTAAAAAATTGACTTGTTTGAGTTCAATAGTATAAAGAAGAAGAGTGGTTTGAAACTAATTAGAGTACCAAATGGTCCCCTATGGTAAGAGTTCGAACTGGCTCCCATAAACAGAGTCCAAAATGGTTCCCCGTGGTTAGAGTTTACAATCATTAGGAGTTATCAATGGTTCTTCTGGTTACAGGAAAAGATTGGTTCCAACTGGTTTCATATGGTTCCAACTTATTCCAAATCATTAAAGTTACCCGTGGCTACAGAAAAAATCTGGTTGCAAATGGTTAGAGTTCCAACTGGATTCTTGTGGTTAGAGTTCCAACTGGTTCACCATAGTTAGAGTTACCAATGTTTCTCCTGGTTACAGAAAAATACTGATCCCAACTGGTTTTTATGGTTCTAACTGGTTTTTCAAACATAAAAGCTACAGGTTACAAACATTGGTAAACGAATACCGAAGCAAGAATGAGGAAAGGGGGAATTCTGAAACCATAAATCCAAAATCACGGCAATTCATATATATCACCAATTGAGACAGTATGACAAAGACAAAAAACAAAACAAAAATGAACAAGAACGCCACATAACTAAAGCACTAGCAGTGTGAACCCCTACAAAAACTGAGGTATCATCAGGTACTCCGGAAGGGTAAGCATGATCTCCACGCGTGGCACCCGTCACACTAAAAGTGAAAAGTGCGGTTTTGTCATAGTCGGTGTTAGTCAGTCCGGTAATAAACTCTGGATCTACCCAAAAATATCTATTCTCATTTGTGGAATAGAAAGATTGTAACGGTCTGTCAAATCGTGGTGATGACCGTAAAACTTCTGTGGTGACAAATGCAACAGTGACAGAACATACCTATGATGTATAATTTTTTGAGACAGTAATTTCGCTCTGTTGGCAAAATCGTTGTACAAACTACAGGCACGACAATAGCGAATGGGTTGTGAAGTGTACACGTCATATGCCGGAGATTTGGGAATATTACTGCTCAAAAACGGGAAGTTTACTATTGGAAAGTCGAAACCATCACGTTTGTTTTAAGACGTCCAGAGTTGTCAATGTAGAGGTATAGGTCCAGGTATGATGCTGACGATGGTGTATCAGTGGTCACTTTAATTTCTAGTTCATTTGGGTATATAAGATGAAGGTTATCTTTAACTAGAGGATTGTTCAATGAAAGAACATCATCTATATAACGGAAACTGAAATTAAAGGATTTAGCTAGCTTATTGTCTTTTTTCTGAACTAGCCCTTGAACCTGGCTTCATACGTAGAAGAAACAAATCTGCTAAAAGTGGCGCACAATTAGTCCCCATAGATATCCCTATAGTCTGCTGGAAATCGTGTCCTCCAAATTCTTCAAATATGTAATCAATCAAGAATTCCAGCATTGCGATGACATCCTCCTCTGTATACATTTTGTGTGAATCAGTGTGGTGTTTAACGAAATAGGCCCCATCTTTACCTATCACTAAATATGAAAATCTTCTTTCACCCTTTTAAGTACAGAAAGACTGATGTATTAAATCGCAGAGTACTGACTTTAGCTTATCGTGTGGCAGAGTAGTATAAAGAGTAGAAAAATCAAATGTTGTGACACTGTTGCAGTGGTTGGGTTTAGTTGAAGATAGATATTCTAATAAGTCGTTTGAGTTTTCGAGAATCCACATCTGATTCACTCCAGTTGTTGAGTATACTTTATCTCTATATATCTTTAGGCCATCTTTCACTGCAGTAAGTAATGAAAGTAGAAGCTTAGAAAGTGTTTTTGTTGTGTATTTGACAGACCCAGCAATGAATCTCTGTTTGTAAGGGCATTTATGTAATTTAGGTACCCAGTGGATACAAGGCAAGTTATTGATTTCTTCACTCAAACTGATACCAAAGGAATACAATACTGATTTGTGATTGTTAAGGTTGTCATCCCTTGGTATGGTGGAGAGTTTGTATATGGGGTTGCCAAATGAATTGTCAATGCCCATCTCCTTCATTAAGCAGTCAATGTGGTGTCTTTTGCAGATAAATTTGATGTTGTCAGCTGGTACAATGACAAAATTGTCATGGAGGAAGGACAATGTTTTTTCTACCTCGGAATCATCGAATATGCTTTTTGAATTGGAGCTCATGGTTGTCTTAAGGCGCCTCATTCGAGCTACAATCAATGACTTTATGGACCTGATCAGGTCGGACAGTGTTTCAACCTTTTCATTCTCTCTCTCATAGCCCATTGTTTGGCATTAAAGTTATGTTTCCAGTTGATGGGTTGGGGTTCACGATATTTTTGACCTTTTGTGAAGAGATCACGTAATTTCTCATTCTTTACGATGTTGAGGTGCCCTGTTATAACGTGACCAGCAGGAGCGTACATAAATGCGGAAGAGAGACAAGAATAATCAGGTTGTTTTGATTTGTAGTCATCAATTTAGACATCCCGCAATGCCAGTTTGTGATTGAAGATGTTAGTTGCAATTGGTTTTGTATATGTATAGGATATAAGAGGAACTGTTTATTCTTTAAAGTATGGGGTATCTTGGCGGTAACATGTTTATTATGAAGAATATTGCCAAGATTGATGGCAATTAAGCATTTCTTTGAAAATTTGAGTTATAAGAATGAACGACGTTCTTGTTCATTAGCAGATGTGCTAACAGGTTTAAATAGTCTGTGATGAGCAATATCTAGGACAGTTGCACTTAATTTGTATTCATTCATGTTACGATGGATCTGTCACGGAAAAGTTTAAACAGATTTTATAAAATGAATGTAATTTTGAATGGTGTAAAGAGTATAGCTTTGTGCGTATGTGATGAATACCTAGGGGGACATTCATGTATTGTAGAAGACCAGTAACTGAAATGTCGTGCAGATTTGGGGCAGTGTAATGTCGATGCCCAAAAAGAGGACTGGTTGAATATGGTAAGTGTTCCAACTGGTTCCCTATGTTGAGAATTCCAACTATTTCCCCATCGTCAGAGTTCCCAAATACTACAGCTACCAACTGGTTACAGATAAAGACTGGTTCCAATTGGTTTCCTATGTAAAAAAAATCCAAATGGTTCCGTTAGTTACAAAAGAATGGTTCCCCATGGTAAGATTGATTTCCCAATGTCAGTGATCCAACTGGTCCATACTGGTCTCCTATGTTTAGAGTTCTAACAGGTTAAAATAAGCTTATAAAGGGAGATGCATACGGATTTCTCATTCAGTTAATCATTTACAGTTTGGAGGTCTACGAGTGGATCGTGCTGGCTATGTTATAAGATAGGAAAATAAATCCTGGAGGATTGTATGCATTACATTGCATATATATGTTCTATACCTGTTCTGCTGAATACAAAGATTATGCCTCAGAGCTGGGACTAATAAAATATACTAAAATATAACTAATATAACAGTTATATTAGTCCCAGCTCAGAGATATGGGCATATTATCCTGAATTGACAGAAGAATTAGGAAAAGTGAATTAAATGTGTATAAAAAAGAGGTCAATCCAATTGCATTAAATTCAACCACTTAACTAAAGGCTCTCAAGAGCCTGTAGCTCACCTCGTCCAAGGCCGGCGTAGACAGTATAAATAACCTCAATGAGATAAAGGGTTTTATTTTCTCAGAAGTATGATAATAGACCTCAATGTAATGTGTCAGTCGAGATGATCTTTGTATGCATTTCCCATATGCTCCTTTTGGTAAACTATGCTTCCCGTTGGTGGCATCTTGAATCTAATTTTTAACTTACTGGACGCATTTTTCAAAGTGGGCGATCAAAGGGTCAAGGTAAAGATTCTTACGACACTTCATTTCTTCCTTTCTTATTGAACAAATTGCCAAGCCATGTAAAGGAGAGTCAGACTCGACTCGTGATAATAACAAAAAGTGAAAGCATTAGTACTACAGGATCTCCATAATATCGCAGAAGAAATATACAAATCTAGAGTCGACCAATAAATGTAAATAATTGATGCATTTCATATAAAATTAGATTGTAAAAAATTGTCTTGCAGTCATTTCTAGTCCGATATGATATTGTTCTATTAGATCTTGCAAGAAAAACAAACATTTACATGTGTAAGTTGGGGCTTTTGTATGGGGTGTTTTGTCCTAGGATGGGCATTTGTCCGGGGCTTTTGTCGAGGCGATTTTGATCTGATCTCGTCTTTAATGTAACAAAAATACCTTCATACCATAATCTGATATTCCATAGACGCTGCGTAACGATTTGATTATGACGTCATTAGTATGGAGAATACAATTGTGCTGAAAAGGTGTCAAAACACCCGTTCAGCTAATCAAAGCTTAGAACATATGGGAGAGTAGATGTTTTAGAGTCTAAATATAAATAATTTGAATTCTTGTACCTTTAAAAATAAATAAATGATACACTTGTTTAAACATTGATCTATCAAGCTTGTTTTGAGACCAAGATTAATTGATTAGACAACAAAACAAAGGGAGAGACCAGTAAGGAAAAACCGTATAACATACGACAGAATCAAGGGAACACAACCCAAAACAGAAAATTTTGGCGAGCCGTCATATCAAATAAAATGGTGGGTTAAACCAGGTTTAATGATGCATAAACCTCCCGCTTATATGACGACTAACTATAGCTTTTGTGTGCCAAGATTATGTTAAATGTCAAAGCCATAATATTGTCAAAACATTACAATTTTTCACACAGGTGAAATGTCTTTGTCGTTCGATATACAAGATACAAGCCTTGTCTCATGATACAGGTAAAATTGTTTTGTCGCTCGGTGCTTAATTCACACCAAAGTGGCATAAAGACAAACCTCAAAGAAGAAGCCAAAACTTAAACAAAACCGTCTTCTATAAAATTGGAAATTGGAATTGAATATTTATCAATTAAATCTGGATATCGTCCAATAAATTTCTCGAGAAAAACTATTAATCTGCATTTAACGAAGCCTTGATTTAAAAGCTTACGAATTAAATATCTGTGTCGTTGCAAAAAATCTTGATATTGACTACACGCTCTAGCGTAACGGATTAATTGAGAAATATATACTCCATACGCTGGGGAAGACGGAATATTTCTGTCGATGTGTGAAAAGTTTACAATATCAAAATTGAAGTCGTCTCTTTTGTCATAAATTCTTGTGCTGAGGTTGCCACTGTCGTCAAAACCCAGAAGTAAATCTTAAAACGAAACAGAATGGTCAGTGTCTGAAGTCTCCTTTATTTCAAGTTCTGGTGAATATATTAATGAAATATAGTAGGCAAATTTACTATTATTAAGCGACAAGACATCATCAATATATCTGTATGAGTATTTAGAGATCTAGCCTCTTTAATTTTATTTTGGTTGACCAAATTTTGCAGAAATTCTGTTTCGTAAGTGAACAAAAACAGGTCGGCTAAGAGAGAAGCACAATTCGTACCCATTGGAATGCCGACTGTCTGTTGGAATATCTTGCCTCCGAACTGGACAAATATATTGTCAATGAGAAATTCCAGCATGCTGATCACCTGTTCTTCAGTGTAGTATTGTGTGTTACCCTTTGGTGCTTTGTTAGTATAATAGGTAGATGTATATGCTCAGGCTATATATTTAAAGCTCTGTCCTTTTTTGTAAGTAAATGAGTTCTTGATAAGATCGATCAAACGACTTTTCAATTTTGAATGGGGAAGAGTAGTATAGAGTGTAGAAAAATCGAATGTTTTCAACAAGTAGATCTTTGAAATTGACCGGGTTTTCAAGTTGTTCAGAAGATCTTTTGAATTTTTGAGTATCCACATATGATTGATGCTACTACGTGAGTAAACAGTATCACAGTGTATTTTTGCTGGCCTTCTTTCACAGCAGTCAAAATCTTAGGATAATGGACAGTTCTTTAGTAGAACAATTAGAAGAACCGGCAATGTACCGTTGTTTGTACGGGCACTTATGAAATTTGGGTGTAAAATACAAACTAGGCAAATCATTATATTTGGCATTGGTAGAAATGTTTGATGACTCCATAGACGATTTATGATTTGCCAGGATTTCATCTTTATCTATAGTAATATTTTTGCATGTGGGGTTGCCTGAACTATTATTTGCGCCAAGTTCTTGTATTAGGCAATCATAATAGTGCTTTTTACAAACAAAAACAACATTGTTTGCGCTTTGTCAGCTGGAACGACAACATACTTTTCGTGAAGGGATGAAAGACAAGATACAGCGTCGAAGTCTTTGAAGATAGATTTGGGTGTATTCTGTACGCAGTTTTTCAATTTAGAATGATCCTTTGAATACTAAATTTATTTAGGAATGCACATTTGTACCCATTAGAGTTGAAGGCATACATGAGTTGTATTTGAAACCGATTTGTCGCCATGTGAGGTTCAATAAAGATAATTAGTATTTTAAACAATAGAAGAGATTAAAATATCCCTTTGGTTGGCCTCATATTCTAAATAGATAACGCTATGAAATGTTTATCCCACTCAGGAAACGGATTATTTATAGATAGGGTTTTTCCGACCCCGGAACTCTCTTGGATGGCCTTAAAGGTATACTGAAATGTTGATATGATGTAGACGAGATGTGCTCCTTTTGGAAAATATATGGTTTTATAAAGGTTAAGCTTAGGATGAATCGTCCAGACAGATTTGAAAATTGGGAATTTTCAGTTTCAATTGTTAAAGAATTGGTGGTTTCTAACCTTAAGTCAAGACCATTGAGGTCGACAATTTTTCCGATGTCTTCCACTTGCTTTTTCTTTTCGCTTCATGGACTTTGGCTCTTAAAAATTCTGTTCGGTAATTTTGTTATTACCCCCACTTTTTAGATATAACAAATTATGCGAAAAATTTAAAACATTTCATAAAAAGTTGTTAAACAACTTAAATTGATGCAAAACATCAATTTGAGGTAAAGTTTGAAGTTTTAGCCGATGTCCGGCTTGTATCATTATTTTAGCCAAAAACAGCTGTTCTGTGATACACAAATTTGTATTTCTGTCCTTGCACAATGAAATACACAACTTTTAGGCCATTCTCATGATGTGGTTAAAAGTGATAACTTTGTGAAATAGTTTGATAACATCAAATGTAGGCTGATTTAATACCGGAATTTTGTCTCTGATTTTATGTCTGTTTTGGAAATATCTTCAATATGTACAAATTTCACATTTTCGGTGTCTCCACCAAAAGTGACAACTCTAATTTAGTGCCTTATCTGAAAATATGTCTGGTTTTATACAATTAAACTTTTGAAGCAGGACTTGTGCTTATATATGCAGTTTGGTATAATTGTGCTTATATATGCAGTAACTTCGGTATTTAGTCATTTGGTGTGTACATGAACCTCAGAAATAAAAAAAAAAAAAAAATGCTGTTTTTCTCTTTTAACATTCTAAATTTGTCATTTTAGGGTCCACAGTGCAAAAATAAGAGCCAAGTCAAAATTTAGTCATATGATTTTGGGGCCACATTTTGAATTTGTCACACTTTTCATAAATTTGCATTTATTTTATTATGTTTTTTTTATTTATATATTTTATATTTAAGCACAGGAGGAAAATGTACGCCCCTAGGTGAATTTTCAGCAATTTTAATAGTGTCAATATACACATATGGGGATTTCTTATTCTTTTTTAGATACACCGTATACCATCGTCAAGTCGATGATTTACATACTGTTTGCATGCGTGGACAAATTTTAGAAATATATACATAGATGAACAATAAGTGCTTAAGAAAAGGAGACGTGATTAAAACTATTACAAATTTGAATTTATCTAAATGAGTGTACAGAGAACAGTAAATGGATGGAGCCGGAACCAATGATTCCACTGAGGAATTGTGTATGGAAAAAAATGAATGTCTGTATGAGTCTTCTGATGTGTAGATGTGCCTGTATGTGAATGGATGGTTTTCTGGTTGTTGGGTGTGCTAGTATAGGTGTGTCTGTTGGAATCGCTACAAGATGGTATGTGATTTTGTATGAGAGCTTAGCATTAATTATGGATTAGGATTTTTGTTCATTAAAATGTTTTATGACCATGTTTAACATATGTATAGGTGGTTGTGCTAAATCAAAGCACCGAAAACACTTAATCTGCGACATTTTGAATAGTGTTTCAAAGATGAAAATTGTTTGCAAAATGTTATTTTAGTATACAATTTGGAAATTAACTAAAAAACATGATAAAGGGCAAAAATTACACTTGGGGATATTTTCATATCACATGAAACCTCCGTTGCAATGGGAAAAAAATCTCAAAACCAATTTCCGGATAATTATTCTAAAATCATTTGCAGGGGTTATGTTGAAAGTAAATAATGATAGAAAATTTGTTCTAGCACAATGTGAGGCACTATAATTATAGTGAATATAGAGTTATAGTTAATGCATTATTTGCTTACCTCCAAGCCTGCTGTCGGGGTCTAATTCAAAACTATTTAATATCAGTTCTTAAACAATTGATTTTGCTATCAAGTGTATAACATTATGTGGTACTAGGAATGTGGCACTTGCAACCATATGTTGTCCAGATAAGTTTCATCGTCAAAATAGAAATCTATGTAATTTACTCATTTAATAATTTTTTTTTTCATTTCAAATGCGTAGTATTCCAGCTAAGAGCCAGGCAGTGGGTGGTACATCAGAAATTTTGATTCTGTATTTTTTGCTTAGTTGTATTCATTTGGTCATAAAAACATCTCCGAAAAAGTTTTTACATTCGAACATGTGTTATTTATCGAGATAATTTTTGATTGGTTATATAGAGAACAAAATGGCGGGAAAATTTTCCAGTACTTTTCACTGTACAATGTAACTAATTTCTGGGCGCTTATAACTCAAAAGGGTAGAATAACACAGACTATGACGTTTTCTGGGTTAGTTTAATTAAAATCAAACATCAAAAGTCTCAATGTGCCACCACACCAATGCACTTTGCCTGATTTCTCGACGGACTGGCACTTAAAAACGATAAAATTATCTACATGTCATATGATATTAAATGTTCTTGGCGAAGACGAAAAAATATCAGAGCAGCAGACAATTTAGAATATTCCTAGATGTTATGCTACCTAGATGTTATGCTACCAACATCGAATGATTGTTATATTCATGATCATTTTTAAGATGCTACACTATCACCATCTAATGTTATTGGTGCATTCACACACATTTTCCAATAAGTTTTCAGCTACGTACATTTTCATATTGTCACACTGTATAGTAAGGATAGTTTGTAGAACTTTGTACATTTAGCACATGATGATATCACAAGCTGGATTATATATTCTACTAGTAGAAAACCGTGGATGAGGGTTACGAATGGCTCCCTTACTCTGAATGGTGCAATATAGAAATGTTAGACAGAGCTATATTTACTGGAATCATTTGCAAAATAAAAAAGGTTGAAAAACATGATTGAGAACTATTTAATATAATATTATTTTAAATCGAGAGAAATGTTTGACGTTCATGTGATACTTGTATTATGCAATTAAATTATGGTCTTTTGTAGAAGTCTTTTTAAACCGATATGGAGCGTCAGTCAATATAATTGATATTTAGTGGTCTATTTAAACCGATATCGACCGATACAAAAGACCTTAATTGTTTTATTATATAATTAAAAAGAAAATATATCTTAATAATAATCTGTTCAAATAAAATTCATCAATGACTTCACAAAAGTTGAAATTTTTTTTATCAAAAACAAAATTCAAGAGAACCATCTTTGAATTTGTGTAAATTAGACAAAAGTTTGCTAACCGAAGACTTATTTGCCTTTTTGGCATTTCGGTAATATTTGATTTCCAATGTCACCTTCTGACATCGACGTTGTACAAAATGTACCGATTCAAAAATTCCTTACTCGCGAAATATGTCTTGACCAATCAGCAAAGTCTTGAACAATTACAATCCCAGAATGCTGTAGAATTTCTTAATTGGTCCATTGTGCACTGTGCTTTGTGACTGACAGTGTATATGTTTATTGTAAGGGGTAAAGGGTGATTATTGTGGATCGTGATTTTCATTTTCAGGGTTTTAGTGATTGATCAATGCCCTTATTTCACTGTGTTCCGTGCATGCAAGCCAAATTCTTACTTTTTATATTTCTTTTTTAGACCTTCATCATAGACCTAACATTATCTACATAGGATATATAATCCAAAATGCTAATAATAAGATATGACACATGCATACCGTGAAAATGTCATCTACATCAAGGACGTATATTCAGATCTAAATATACATCCTTGTCTACATATACTCAACAATTAACCATATCAAATGTACATGTACTTTCATCATTTAATGTACAAAAATGTAATGGCTGACCTGTCTCAGCCTACTAATCCCAAATCCTTGATGTGAATAGGCCGCCCGGTCAAGAGAAGCAATTGTAAGTTTGAAAACTTTGACAAAAAACAAACAATTACTTTCTTAAAGATTGGGCTGACCGATTTTTTACTGCTGCTCTCTGCTTGTATGTTTATCTTCGTCAATGGTAAACTACCCATCTGTAGCGCTAGATGATATTTTTGTTTTAGTCTGTGTCGGTTGAGTTCCCGACTGTATAATTTCGGATCGATGACGGAAACCGCGATTCCGTAATTCATTAATTAGCTAAGTGCAGGCATAATAGACCATTTGCCAGTTCTGCGATCAACAGAATGAATTTAGCGAAACTTTGGTAACTTTTTGAAAAATCTCAAAGGGACAGAATGGTTCCCTGCTTGTGAAAAACAACCAAAAAAATAAAGCATTTTTAATATTAAACGTAATGATAGATTAATCTTTAGCAGACGTTTAGCCGGCAACATAATTCAAACCCCAATCCCCAATAGCACTTACCATTCTTAAAAGTGCTACTTGTTTCAAGTTAAAAAAAATAAACAACTGCACTAACTTGAACTGTCTTCTCATTGAGTAGGAAAGTATTAAAAAATCGAAAATATGCTAACTTACTGCAGAATATCATAAATATTGTGTAGGGCACTACTTTGTCCAGGATGGCTAAGCACGAAGACCGTACTTGAAAACAAGTGTGCATGTTTAATGTTTGTTCGGTGTAGGAGTAATTTCCCTTTCAAGGTCTGACCAAAAACACAAAATTTGACTAGAACTTGCATGGACCTTAATTAATTGGCAAATCATCTATTGCATATATGATATATGATAATGAAATGGTAAAATGCCACAACAATCCCAACTTCTGGATATATGAAGCTTAGTCGTAGTATTTGTTGTTTCTGCAGCAACCTGGCTAACAAAAAACGTATTATTTAAGATATCTCATAGAATCAAGGTCTAAATATACGTCCCTGATAGAATGAAGAGTGATAAAAATATTATAAGACATCTTATAAAATATATAGGATTTCCTTTCAACTCTTTGTATTATTCTAATATAGTTCTTATATAATTTGCATATTAGGAAAAACGGTGACATGATTGGCTGTATTGACTTCCAATATCAATTTCTGTGGTCGTTTATTTTTCGATAGACGACGTTAACCAAACTACATTTAGGTCACCTTATAAAATTCATACGCCGAGACAATACAGTATTTAACAAAAGCGTGTGAATGGCATTTAAGGTATCAAACCACCAATTCAACCAATCAGAGTTGGAACGTATAAG
>MJUU01051891.1:20150-53255 GCA_002080025.1 Modiolus philippinarum | reverse complement strand
TCTTGTTTGCCACAGTCACCAGACAATGTCTTGTTTGCCACAGTCACCAGACAATGTCTTGTTTGCCACAGTCAACAGACAATGTCTTGTTTGCCACAGTCACCAGACAATGTCTTGTTTGCCACAGTCTCCAGACAATATCTTGTTTGCCACAGTCACCAGACAATGTCTTGTTTGCCACAGTCACCAGACAATGTCTTGTTTGCCACAGTCTCCAGACAATGTCTTGTTTGCCACAGTCACCAGACAATATCTTGTTTGCCACAGTCTCCAGACAATATCTTGTTTGCCACAGTCACCAGACAATTTCTTGTTTGCCACAGTCACCAGACAATGTCTTGTTTGCCACAGTCACCAGACAATGTCTTGTTTGCCACAGTCACCAGACAATGTCTTGTTTGCCACAGTCCTCAGACGATGTCTTGTTTGCCACAGTCTCCAGACAATGTTTTGTTTGCCACAGTCTCCAGACATGTTTGCCACAGTCGCCAGACAATGTCTTGTTTGCCACAGTCACCAGACAATGTCTTGTTTGCCACAGTCAACAGACAATGTCTTGTTTGCCACAGTCACCAGACAATGTCTTGTTTGTCACAGTCACCAGACAATGTCTTGTTTGCCACAGTCACCAGACAATGTCTTGTTTGCCACAGTCACCAGACAATGTCTTGTTTGCCACAGTCTCCAGACAATGTCTTGTTTGCCACAGTCACCAGACAATGTCTTGTTTGCCACAGTCACCAAACAATGTCTTGTTTGCCACAGTCAACAAAATCATATGCCTTTCATTTATTATAGGAATAAAAGTAATTTTGGAGGAGTTTATCGATGTGGAAACGCGGCCGACTCACTCACAAACTAAATAAAGTCCGAAGAGTAGAGTTTGTGAGTGAAAGGCCGCATTTACACATCCATAAACTCCTCCAAAATTACTTTTATTTCTTATAATTCCAATCCTTTGAACTTTGAACAATGTTGTCACTGATTTTTACGTTACCATATACTGCACTATTTAACGTCGTAGAGTATTAATGGGCAAGAAAAGTTTATCGAGAAATAACTTTTTTGTTGTTCATGGCGTTGACCAATGAAATTGGACGTTGCATTAGCAATTGGAATTATAGCGATTAAAATCAAAGTACTTGACTTCACAAACCAGTTGACAACGAGCGTCAAATAACATCGGGCTTGGTTTACTGATCCGGTTCTAGTTAGCTCATCCTTTCTGTAACCTGACAATATGATATTGACCCTGTCCCATTCCCCAACTTTAACAAAACCCATAACCCTAACCATAGTTCTATCCGGCATGCCTAATGTGGAAAATACCCAAAAATTCATATTCTAAAAGTATTGGATCACCTAAAGAAAATGACTGCCAAAATATCCAAATTAGTCCACTGGTACTAAAGAAACTACAAGAAAGTAAGCGGAATTTGATCGTCTTACACAGAAATGGTTAATAATTTTATTGCACTCATTTCTAAATGTCTGGGTTTTCATTCGGTTTGCTTGTACATCACTAACGTGAAATATTCATCTCTAAGTCTGTTTGATCTGTAGAGCAATTGTCGAACTACTTGATTTTTACTATTGATATTAAATTGCGCAAAATAATTAATCCTGCTTTTTTTTAAAAAAATATAAACACTCAAAAATAATGAAACAAATGAATAAAAGAAAACAGAAAAAAACAAAACAAATAAACTAGACAAGAAACCAAACTCTGTCATTTCAAATTAGTCTTTCCTTGTTTGCTTTGCTTTTCGCCTGTTTCTTTGTTTGGTTTTGTTTTGTTTTACATATCTTTTAAATATTTAGAAAACCCGCAATACGGTAGAGGATGCAATAAACTCATTCATAGCTTTTAGGTCCAGTACGTTGATAATGACTTTATCGGTCAGTACACATCAAAGGCAAGAAGTATAAATTACCGATAAAGACGTTTAAATGAATTTAAATTTGGTAGTTTTACACATTTTTCGGTACATGACTTTCCAAATCTTCACTGAAGAGATAAAAGTTTTCGAAATGCGCGTATGCAGAAACTGTAACGTTTGGTATTTTGTTGTTTAAATGGGACAACGGCAGTAGAATACCGAAGGAACAAGGGAAGCGATGACTACAAAAATCGAAGTCCAAAGACATGGCAGAAAACGGTAACAGATAAAAACAAAGACAAAACAAGGACGTGAGACAGCTACAATGCACGGAAATAAAAAGATAACATTAAGAACTAAGGCACTCATAGTGTGAACTCCCATGAAAACCGGGAGTGACATCAGGTGCTCCGGAAGGGTAAGCATGTCCTGCCCCGCTAGCGACACCAGTCACACTATCAGTAAGGCATAATTAAATAAATGCAATAATATATGTAAGTTAAACAAAAACAATGACCAAAAAATGTTAGTTAAAGATTTTCCAAGTTTTAGTCCAAAGTTTTTCAATGGTTTGATTTATCGTAATTTCACCTTTTGTTTGATGGAATGCAGCAAACGGGGGGTAATAACAAATTACCGAACAGAATTGTCAAGCACCAAAGTCAAAGAGGCAAATAGACAAAGCAGGTGGTAAACCACCCGAAAAATTGTCAATCCCAAAGATCCTGAAGTTTAGGCATTTCAGTAAAATGAATGGTGGGTTAAACCGGTTTTATCGCGCGCCAAACCTCCCCTCCATCTATGATATTATAAGATTCAATTATATTTATATATTCAAGGAAATGCTTTCTTTGCATCAAGGTCACCTTCTTTATATTTTTGTAGTTTTATTAATTAACGTTTTTCGAATGTGCCCGTCTTTTAAAAAAATCGGTACATGGATTTCCAAATGTTTTTATTTGATCTGCACTGAACAGACATAAGCTGTCGAAATGCGCACATGGAAAATCTAAATAAGCAGTAACTTTGGTATTTTGTTATCCAACGCACACAGTAGGTATACACTGAAACTTCAATAGTTATTACAATAAATAAAGGAAAGGAACTGATACAAATGTGCATTGGACAAAATCATTACAAATACATGGTAAGTTTGAGTAAAGCTTTGGAAGTTGTTCTTCATCTTGACGTTCAACAATGAGCAAAAACTCACATCTCACAGCATATGTAAGACAGCTGAAATCAATCAGGTCTTCATGAATTTGACATAACCGGTTTTCAACCCTAGATCGACCCAATGATAGTCTGACGGGTGCCGCATGTACAGAATGACATGCTTACCCTTCCGGAGCACCTGATGTCACTCCTGGCTTTCATAGGAGTTCACACTATGAGTGCCTTATAGATAAAAATGTCGCCTTTTTTATTTCCCGTGCCTTGTGGCTGTCTCACGTCCTTGTTTTGTCTTAGTTGTTCTGTTTTCACGTGTTTGCCATGTCTGTAGACTTTGATTTTTGTAATCATCACTTCCCTTGTTGCTTCGGTATTCTACTGCCGTTATTGCTCCATCTTTTAAATTTGTCATTTTGTCATTTTGTACATTTGTACATGTACCAAAATAAAAAAATGTATAACAAAATTTAACTCTTTTTTTTACATTTGTCATTTTGTACATTTAATTTTACAAAATTTTGTTTAAAATTAAGGAGTATCTCCCTCGTGCATAGCTCTGTCCTTTGCTGAACTTTGGCTTTTCTATTTAGATCATTTTGATTATTTGCTCTCTATCAGCTTTTACACGTTTTTGGTGATTGGACTTCCAAATGATTTGGTTTTATCTGCACTGATGAGACATAAGTTGTCGAAATGCGCATATGCAGAAAATAAATTAACAGTAACTTCGGTATTTTGTTATTGTACATGTACAAAATAAAAAAAAATGTATAACAAAATTTTACTCTTTTTTTTTACATTTGTCATTTTGTACATTTGTGCATGTACCAAAATAAAAAAAATATATAACAAAATCTTACTCTTTTTTTTGCATTTGCCATTTTGTTCATTTGTACAGGTACAAACTTGTACATAAGATATTTTACTTCCGCTTAGAAAAATAAATTTCTGTACGGCTCACCTCGGCCATCGTAGAAAAAGTACTGAATGAATAAAAAAAACAAACCAAAACAAAATAACAGTCAACATATCATTTGCTAATGTACTGTTTTGTGTTACATTGCCTCCATATCAAACTTCACGACGTATGTTGTTTTTTCATATAACCCAATTTTTTTCACTTTTGTTGTTTTAACACTTATTACATGTATTTTTAAATTTGGTGTGAAGGAGGAATAGAGAACGAATAGAGAAACAAATTTAGTCAATAAGGAAAGGTGTAATATAATTGTTAATTTTTACTATCTTGAGCTGAGTTAATCTCAAAATATATTTTGGGAAATATGTTGAAAAGCACTAATCGAAGGCAGGTTTAATTTCGAGAAATCCCCGAACAATATAAATATGCTGTCGTTAATCCTTGACTGTCTTCTTCTTGATCTTAAGGAAATACTTTTACTAACGATAATAAAGATATATAAACATATATATAGTACCAATCACAACATTTTAAAACACTTAAACGTTTTTAGGGGTAAAGATATATTTATTTTCTAGGTACTGTCGTAGTGTAAATTTTGACGATTTTTTTAACATTTTTGAAATTTTCTAAATTCGATTTTGATAATTTAAAATTTAATTTGTTAGATTAATATTCTGATTAACGCCTGTTGCTAATTAAAATTAAGGTTTCGGTTCTGTTTATTTAATTAACATTTGATTTAATTTACTTGATTCTTGTACGAGTGATTGTTGTCTGCATGTCAACATTTGGTGACATATTTAGTATTACTCAGATTATTGTCAAATCAAATCAAATCAAATAATTTTATTGGACCTAAGCACAGTTTATACATGGCATGTGGTATGTAATCCAAAGTAAAAAAGAAAGAAAGAATACAATAACAAAAAGATAAAGAAAAAGTATTCAGAGTAATAAAGTATGACATATACATGTATGTTTAATATGTATAACATATTATTTAGTATCTGAGGAAGATTCTTACTACATTTTTTCACTCTATTTCCCTACTTGAAAACATTTCTTTTAAAAATGTACAAACATTTTTAGCTTCTTGTAGGTTTTTTGGATTTAAAATAGTTTTAATGACTTCTTCATCGGGTAATATTTTTCTATTTTCAAAAAGATTAGCATATTTCCCCCTAATATGTGATAGCCCAGTACAGTAAAAAATAAAGTGTAATTCGTTTTCAACCATATTTTTACAAAACTTGCAGAATCTTTGATCTGCCGGGATGGAGGGCCTGCTATATCTGTCTGTTTCAATAGCTAGAGAATGAGCACTTAGTCTAAGTTTCGTTAAGTTTGAACGTAATTTTCTATTTCAATTGTACTTCAGATAATTTTGTAACTCAAATCCAGTATATATTTTACTATAAAATCTAAGTTTTCCTGATTCACTTTCAATAATATGGGATAACTGGATATTAATTTTATTTGAAATGTTTGAATTTTATTTATAAGTTCAGCAGTTGTGATATCAAGTGATTGTCAATTAAAGGTTAATTTCAATTGCTAAACAATTTTTATCCATGAATGGAAATGTAAATTCTCCATTGTCTTATCTTCCTCATAGGCTGACTACATACTGTCAATATGTTGCAAATTTTCTAATCGGACATAATAATTGAACATTAGTTTTATTTATTCTAAAACAGAGTGGATACAATCCAAGTTCTGCATGTATAGCTAAGTTTGAAGTCTTACCATGAACACCAAGAATGCTTTTCATTATCATATTTTGTAGTTTTTCAAAATATAAGTTATCTAAATTTTCCATTTTATTGTATAAATTTTCCATTTTATTGTATAAATTGAGGAACACTTCTCGAGAAAGACAATTCGGATACCCGAACGAATATTGTGCGGATCCCGTATGCACGTAACTGACTCTGTTTTCTACAGGAATTTACTGTATAGTTACATTATTGGATTACCATAGGATCTGTGACTTTATTTGTTTTATGCAATATTTGTTGATTATATGCTTTATTAATAGAACATTTATCTTTATACGGAGTTCATCATTTTTAAAACTACTAGCTAGTTCCCCCGTAATCTCACGTTACGATAATTGGTGCTAGAACCCGGAGCATTAGCTGTTACGTTTAAAGCTATTTGTGCTGCAAGATCTCGGTACATAAACAGAGAGTATGAATTTTGGATTCCCAAGAGCAAGTGGAGAAAACCTATATTTCGGACTTCCGAGGATGAGTTGGCGGTATTCGCCAGGTGTGCAGAGTTTTAATTCATATGAAGTAAGTGACTTTTGTAATTATGATTTGACTTACAGAAAGCGAAAACAGAATTCCGTAAAGTGCTTTCGATGTGGACTATTTGGACATATTCAGAAACAGTGTAAATCCAACAACAAGAAACAAAAATCAGAAAAGAACATTGCAAGAGATAAACAAAAACATGATAAAATCCGTTTGATTACCTTCATAACAAGGAAGACGTGTGAAAATTTCCCGTTTTATGATTTGAAGGAATCGGAATTCCGAAAAGAATGCGCAAGATATAATCACGGAACAAAATATGAGAACATGATTTTACGTAGTGACATAGAAGATTATCAGAGATGGTTTAAGGAAGCGGATGAGCAAAATCACGTTTTGAAAGAAGAAAATCAAAAATTAAAAGAACAATTAGAAGGCAAGAAAAAATAACACAGCAACATCACTTGGGAATTTGAACAGTTTAAGAAAGATAATATTGAGGAATTTAATGAAGTTGTGGACATGAAATTGGGTTTAGAAATTGATGTGATAAATTGCAAACAAGTAATTCGAAATTTGACAGAAAAATTAAATCGGGAATTACATAAAATACGACAGCTAGAAGATTCACTTGAAAACCAGATTATGCTACCCTGTCCGAATTCGTTTAGTTGTAATTGTTGTCAAAAGAACAACTTCAATCGACACAACAACCACCAGCGAGGTCGAGGAAACAGCAATCAAAGAATAAGTGGTCGTGCGTACAGAACAGGAAAAATAACTTGGCCATCTTCTTGAGACTCTGGGACAGAGTCTAATCGGAGCAGGGAGGAGTTGTCGTAGTGTAAATATTGACGATCTTTTTGAACATTTTTGAAATTTCTAAATTCGATTTTGATAATTTAAAATTTTAATTTCTTAGATTAATATTCTGATTAACGCCTGTTGCTAATTAAAATTAAGGTTTCGGTTCTGTTTATTTAATTAACATTTGATTTAATTTACTTGATTCTTGTATGAGTGATTGTTGTCTGCATGTCAACACTTTTTGACATATTCAGTATTACTCAGATTATTGTATAAATTGAGGAACAATTCTTAATTGAGAAAGACAATTCGGATACCCGAACGAATATTGTGTGGATCCCGTATGCACGCAACTGACTCTGTTTTCTACAGAAATTTACCGTATAGTTACATAGGATCTGTGACTTTATTTGTTTTATGCAATATTTGTTGATTATATGCTTTATTAATAGAACATTTATCTTTATACGGAGTTCATCATTTTTAAAACTACCAGTTAGTTCCCCCGTAATCTCACGTTACGAAAGTACCCTGCACCAATGAAAAAATACATCCTTAAGTAATGTGATCGTGTTTTGTTTGCAAGTATTGTTAGGAGTTGGTTTAAACTTATTTTGTATAATGGCTTAGAAAATGCACATGTCATGTATGTAAAGTACAAAAAAATAAACTGTTTCTTTAAAGGATTGGTTAAATTATGCATAAGCCTACACAGATCCCTCTCCTGATAATGTCAAATCACAAAGAAACAATTTTTAGCAATTCATATGAGTTGACAATTGACAAAATTGGTTTGTGGTGGAAAAGGAGTTCATAATAGCCAACTCAAGATGGAGAACAACAATCAAAGCGTTTCTCCATTGCTTGGTTCTACCATGATCTGTAGAGATTTGAGCATTTAATTCAAAATATATGTAGGACTCGAATCTATTGCGGGTTCCAAATCTATGGTAGATTCCAAATCTATGGCAGATTCTGAAGTCACAAATCCCAAATCTATGGCAGATTTACGCCGTACTAAATCTATGGCAGTGTTGACATTGCAAATGTATGGCATTCAGAAAGAAATGAAAATGTCCATTTACAAACAACAAAGTAAACAAACACAAGACAAGCCCTATTTCTAAAACACATAATATTAGCGCCCGAAAAAGAAAATGTCTTGTTTGCCACAGTCAACAGAATCATATCCCTTTCATTTATAGCGATCAAAATCAAAGTTCTTGACGTCACAAACCAGTTGACAACGAGCGTCAAATAACATCGGGCTTGGTTTACTGATCCGGTTCTAGTTAGCTCATCCTATCTGTAACCTGACAATATGATATTGGCCCTGTCCCCTTCCCCAACTCTAACAAAACCCATAACCCTAACCATAGTCCTATCCGGCATGCCTAATGTGGAAAATACCCAAAAAATTCATATTCTAAAAGTATTGGATCATCTAAAGAAAATGACTGCCAAAATATCCAAATTAGCCCACTGGTACTAAACAAACTACAAGAAAGTAAGCGGAATTTGATCGTCTTACACAGAAATGGTTAATAATTTTATTGCACTCATTTCTAAATGTCTGGGTTTTCATTCAGTTTGCTTGTACATCACTAACGTGAAATATTCATCTCTAAGTCTGTTTGATCTGTAGAGCAATTATCGAACTACTTGATTTTTACTATGGATATTAGATTGCGCAAAATAAGTAATCCTGATTTTTTTTTTTTAAAAAAAAGATAAAAACTCAAAAATAATGAAACAAATGAATAAAAGAAAACAGAAAAAAAAACAAAACAAATAAACTAGACAAGAAACCAAACTCTGTCATTTCAATTTAGTCTTTTCTTTTTTGCTTTGCTTTTCGCTTGTTCCTTTGTTTGGTTTTGTTTTGTTTTATATATCTTTTAAATATTTAGAAAACCCGCAATACGGTAGAGGATGCAATAAACTCATTCATAGCTTTTGCACTGAAAAAAAAAAATTGCAACTCATTCATAGCTTTTGCACTGAAAAAAAATTCTGCAAAACGTTTTGTTCATTCAGTATACTTTTGTCGATACTTAAGGAATAATAAAATAGACCATAGGTTTGGGAAAACTAAACCTGACATAGATTTGGGGACAACTAAACCTGGCATAGAGACAGAGAAATCTGCCATGGATTTGGAGATGATATAATCTGCAGCAGATTTGGAGTGACATATCCTTTCTTACGTCACTTTCTTCCATAGATTTGGAATCTGCCATAGATTTGAAAGCCCCCATAGATTTGAGGCCCTCATATATATGTTTTTTTTTCTTCTTTTTTTACTTTACGGCACTATAGCTTACTTGAAAGTATATCTAAATTTTTGCATCAATATTAATTGTTTTATCATAATTCAATTTGTTATTATAATTTTTCATACAATTATGCACATACAGATATCAAACCCAATCCGAAATTACAATTTAAACATATACATATCGGCAAATGGATAACAACGCAAAAAGGGAGAAAAGGAAAATCTCCAAACACTTCACATTTTAGTGAAACATATTGGTCACAATTGCAGTTGTAAATATATGTTTGTTTTTGCAGAGCAAAAAAGTAATGGATTTAAGGAGGTTCGCTCCTCATGTTTTGGGATTTCTGCCAGATTTTCGGAATTCTCTGATTTTATCCATTTAAAAGCATTATAATTTTTTGCCCATGGACCCCCTTATTTTTCATCATAATTTCATTTTATATATCTTTATGAACATTCTGTGAAAATTTTATCAGATTTTATTTATTCTGTCACATTCATTTCTGATCGAACCTGGCTAATGTTAATACTATGAAAAATCCGAGGAGTTCAGTTTCCCACCAAATTTTCAATAACTTAAATCTCAAAAATGAGATCATCAACCAATCGATTTCTTTCGCTTTATTAAATTACTTCTTTTTTAATTTTTTAACAAAAAATTACATTTATTTGAAATCCTATTTATTTCCAAATGGAGTAGCGAACCTCCTTAATAAATGAATAAATGAATTTACAAAAAAGAATAACAACATGCTGAAACACCATTTTATGTCATCACAAACCCAGTCGTCCAGTAACACAAACCCAGTCGTCCAGTAACACAAACCCAGTCGTCCAGTAAAACAATGGGACGATTTGAAAAGTTTAGATATTTCACTACACCAACTGTTAAGTTTGTCCATTGGTAATTTTGGCGTTTCTCTGTGTTTTGTTTTATATTTTTATATTTAATCCTCCAAATGGTGATTTCTTCACCGAAAAGATGCACATCTAGAGGAGAAAAATTAACTGCAACATCGGTATTTATTCTTTTGCAAAAATAAATACATTTAAAAGAGTAATTTCTAATAATAAGTATAAAAATGAGAAAATAAATGTTTAAGTACCACCAGTAAATTAAAATATAATTTACACTGATTCAAAGTTTTCTTAGATTTAAGTTTCAGCAGATTTTTCACAGAATTGTTTAAGTGTTTCAAATCCCACGTACCTATTCTATACCCCAGGGGCCGATCATCCATGTCGATGCTTTCTAGGAAGGTTGCTACATAAAATGCAAGTTTAACCCTGGCAAAAAAATGTTTGTAGTTTTTTCATGCACTAGTACTGGGTGTCACGAAAATAAATTTCAACTATTTTTGAAACATAACCAACATCAGAGATTTCCTGGTTTACGCGAATTGTCCTTCTACTATGTGTATTGGAAGTTTGAAACCATGCAAATGAATATTTGTGTCTGCATTAAATTGTTCTGATTCTGACGTAGATTTGGTGGTGTTTGGTGGAGTTCCAGCGGTGCAGCTCGAATTAAGTATTTTAAACTGAAGAAGTGCTGAAATTATTTTTAAGAACCAGAGTGCTTCAATTTCAAATGCATAATTCTAAGTAAAAGGACACACTCATCACTGCCCCTATATCGAACTTCATTGAATACAATGTATTTACATAAAAAATATTAGCATTATTTGGCGTGAGTGAGAATTCGAAAACGTGTTAGTCAATGAGCAGATCTGTTAAGGAACAATTTATAATTATTTAACGTTGAAAAGTACAAATATTTCACGAAAGAATAAGGAGTAAATGAACATGAGACAATAACACATATGTTAACTCCAACTGCAATTAATTTTAATAAGCTGCATTGCCATTTCGGAAATTAATTCATGCCTGAATTTATCTTTAAAGAAAAATCCCCTACAACTATCAGTAAAACATGTCTAGTGATTCCTTTTAAATCTTAATTAAATAGTTAAACAATAGTCGAAATATATACTAATAAACGAACATTATGGTAATAATCATTATGGTAAATAACAAAATATCGACGTAACTGTAAATTTAGTTTATGTAAAAGGCCGTTTCGACAAGTTATGTCTTTTCAGCGCAAATCAAGTCAAATTATATGGAAGATGAATATATTTATATTCCAATTATAACAGTTTCTTANTGAACTTTTATGATAGAACTATCCCCCTTTTCTTTCCCGTTTCCATATATTATAATAAGACTACTATAAGATTGTCCTTAGCTGATTTTGGCTTTCTATTTAGATCATATTTGGTAATCTGTTCTCTATCAGTTTTTAAACATCTTTGACTTAATGGTCTTCCAAACGTTTAGATTTTATCTGCACTGAAGAGACATAAGTTGTCGAAATGCGCATATGCAGAATCAAAATTCACAGTAACTTCGGTATTTAGTTATTTATGTCTTTTTAGCGCAAATCAAGTCAAATTATATGGAAGATGAATATATTTATATTCAAATTATAACAGTTTCTAAGTGAACTTTTATGATAGAACTATCCCCCTTTTCTTTCCCGTTTCAATATATTATAATAAAACTACTATTTATGTCTTTTCAGCGCAAATCAAGTCAAACTATATTGAAGATGAATATATTTATATTCAAATTATAACAGTTTTTAAATGCACTTTTATGATAGAACTATCCCCCTTTTCTATCCCGTTTCCATATATTATAATAAACATACAGTAAAACCCAATGCATGCAGGTAGACCACTATCTTGAAAATAGACCTTGCATATGCATTGCTGAACAAAATATATCCCTACTATTGTGACCGTTATTGGACTTGTAAATGGTGAATGAAAGGTTATGGAGTAAATGCACATGAGACAAAGTCTCTACAAATATATGGTAACAACAAGCAATGGAACAACGCTTTTATTGTTGTTCTTCATCTTGAAGTCACCAGGAGGCCTTCAACAATGAGCTTTGCTCATACCTCACAATACGTTCAAGACGGCCCTTAACACCGGATTAAGCGGAATTCTTTGTTAATTGTCGCACAACGCTACATCCATGTTTTTGCGTCATTGTAAGTATCGTTGTTAGGTTTGGCTTAATATATCTACTACTGGTTCATTAAAAACATGAATTCAAATTTTAAAAAAAATTAAACAATTGGTAAACACGTAATTAGTATTAATCCTAAAAAGGAACCAAAAAATCTATAGCAATTTATATAAACATGTAATTGAATAGACAATTGAAAGAAATATATGGATATTTTGCCAAAAGATTGAGCATATGTAAAGTTCGTTTTCATTTATGTTTTGTTCAGAAAAATAAAATTGTTGCATTGTTTGTAGATAGGCAAAGGGAGTATTTACATGAAATTATATTAAAAAGGGATACAGTAAACACCTACAATGACCAAACATTACAACCACCACCAACATGTTACAAGGGAACTGCACTAAAACTAATATTAAAGACGATGACAAACATAAATAACGATAGGAACTCGAGATAGTCGGACTTGGTACCGGTAATAGCAAAAGCTGGTGTAGAGTTAAACAGGTTTATGAATACCCAAACCACATTTTTATAAGTACTAGTATATCTTTTTTAAAGACGTATATCTTTGTTCTCAATCAATGAGTAAAATTCATTGTTTTCTTATATTGTAAAGAAATATAAATTATTTTTCTTAACATTATACACATGAAGGTCTCAGACTATGAATCTAAATACATCGAGAAATAAATAAAGCTTAAAAAAGCAGAAAAGAAAAATCACAACACCAGTTCAAATGTAATACAAAAGACACAACTATGACAAAGACAAATAAAATAAAAAAGCCACAAAGCTAAAGAACTGGAGATAACATCAGGTACCCCAGAAAAAATAAGCATGATCTTAAATTGTGTCAATTTGAGTTGAATCTTCAACAAAAAAGACTCGTTGTTAAAACAATGGCACAATTTCAGAAATGAAAGGCATTAACAATACACATCTCTTGATTTTGAAAATAAAATTACAACATGATGGCACATATTTTTGTCATCACCAACTCAGTCGTCCAGTAGCACTATAGGGGCCAGAAACCTGGTTATTAGAATAGTTACAATACTTAATATTTTACGAAAGGATATGGAGTAAATGAAAATGAGACCATAACACATATGTTAACTCCAACTGTATTAATTTTAATGAGCTGTATGACCATAACGTAAATTTATTCCTCATCAGCACTAGAATCCAAACAAAGGAAATCCATAATTTCAAAAAATATATATAATGCATAAAACCAATCGAAATCTGAATAATCAGTAATATCAAATATAGCTAAGGACAAACCTACCAGGGAGGGAGTTAATCCTTGGGTTTTAGAATTTACATAAATTTAGATTGTAGTAAGATATTATCTCATGTACAAGTCCACCATATCTAAGAAAAATAAAGAGCATACATCTCTACCATGCACGGGGAATTGTTTAACCGACTCCACACTGCAATAAAAGACTGTATTAAATATTTTACGAAAGGATATGGAGTAAATGAACATGAGACCATAACACATATGTTAACTCTGTACAACTGTATTAATTTTAATGATCTGTATGGTCATTTCGAAAATTTATTAAGTGTAGAAATTTTATTTAACCTTGTACATCTTTAGTAGCATATTTTGATGTTATTTGTACGGCGCGGTTTGTTTTTTTTCTATCTGATGACCATCAAGAGGAACGAAATTAACTGCAATGTTATTATTGATTATTGCTATCATTATTTTATTTATAAATTCTATTGATATAAAATTGAGATAAAATTGTGTAGAATTGCAGGAAAACAATAATGTCAAGTATTTTCTTTTTTCTCACCGTCTACGATCTTTCAAAAGCAATTGCTGTTGAATTGATATTGAACACTATCGAAAGTGAGGGGGATAAAACCGGGTTAACCCACCATTTCCTTTGAAAGTCCTGTACCTATTTTTATTTTGCACCTTTTTGTCTTTTTGCTCCTTGAATTTCGACTCTTAACAGTACTGTAGGCTGTTTCATGAAAGTGTCCTAAGATAAGATATATCTTATGATGGTCTTAGACACAACTTAGTCCTAAGTCATGTCTTAAGATAGTCTTAAGTCATGACTCAGGACGAAAATTGGTCTTAAGACCATCCTAAGATAAATCTTAGCCAAGATAGATCTTTAGGACAGGCCCAAGTTTTGTAAGTTTGTTATTACCCCGTATTCTCATGCGTATATAACGTTTTCCTTTCAACATCAGGGAATATATGGTATCTTCTCCTTTATATAGACGGTGAGAAAAAAGAAAATACTTGACATTATTGTTTTTCCTTAATTTGTATTCACCAACCCAGTAGCCAGTACTTCGGTGCTGGCCCGAAAACGATTTTATTTGAAAATTTGCATTATCTAAATTTAAGAAAATTTTGTTTAAACCTAAGGAGTATCTCCCTCTTGCATAGCTCTGTCCTTAGCTGATTTTGGCTTTCCTATTTAGTGACTACTGGTAATTTGTTCTCTATCAGTTTTTACATATATTTCGGTTCATGGATTTCCAAATGTTTTGATTTAATCTGCACTGATGAGACATAAGTTGTCGAAATGCGCATATGCAGAACATAAATTCACAGTAACCTCGGTATTATGTTATTATATACTGCCGCAAGTAAATTAGAATATGATTATAAGTAAGTAGTGTTATGAACATATGTAATAACATCTCTCTTTAAATCAGTTTCAGGCCAATAAAATAAAAATCACAAGTTATTAGAAAATATTTTTTTCATTAACTATGCAATGATTTTTTTATCAATTTTCCTCAAACAAATTACAAGCTTCAATACGTTAATGACAGTTGTTATGAATTGGTTGTTATTTACATCCCTAAAAAAGAGTGGGATATTGCTTCATCTCATTTCGTGGGATTTATGTGATAACGTTTGCAATAAAACTAAAATAAAACCGTGTTTTACGATATTTTTCACAGTCGACATAATGTTAATAGTCCTAGCATAAAATTACAATATTCTACGGTTGTATCTATCAACGAACAATCATTATAATTCATATTCATTCAAGACTGCCTCATTTCTGAAATTGAGGTTGTCGTAAATTAATCAGATAATCAAAACGTATAAAAAAAAAAGTCTGCAACTTACCGAAAATCAGCTACATCCACAATAAAGTTGTCTTAAATGATTTTTAAAAAGAACAATTTCTTTTAAATCAAGGCCGAATTATCGTAAACACTGACCCCTTTCATTAGAAAGTTTCAGGTCAAATGAGGTCATATAGCAGAAGAAGCACACATTTAACCAATCAAATTGATGGTTTCAAATGACATATAACACCATATGGCAGACTTTTTTGTCAGAAGTACATTACCCTGACACTAATACTGTTTTATTACATATTTACAAATTGATACAAGAAGATAAACATAGAATGGAATATTACAATGCCACTCGCTGAAGCCAAATTTCTGGAAAATCAGTTGTTGAATTGTTCTATTGTTTGTTTTTACCCTGTATTTGTAGAGATTTTGTCTAATGTACATTTAACCCATATCCTTTTATTGTTAATTCGAATTTAAAGGAGTTTGTAAAAAGCATTTTACATGTTTCACTTTATCTATTTTTGAATGTTGAAAAATTTAAGACGCTACCGTAAGATATTTACTGTAGCAATTTACAAGTCAAAATGATAATTCTTCATATGGTAGTATATATCATTATTTGTTTCTTCACAAAGCTGCTTTTATTTGTCTGAGTATTGATGGTTGAAACTTAGATTAGGTCATTACAAGCAAAACCAACGAAGGAATATATAATATCCTGACATCAAATATTTATGCATATATTAATCTTTGCGACACATTTATCACTTTCCTTGCTCAGGAGTCTAAATCAACTAGACACGAAAAGATATTCGCGAAACTTTAAACCGGTTGCTCGTTCCATAAATCCAGCAGTCAGCAGCCAACTTGTCAGTTTTGATCAGCCCATTTTATATTCCTGTCTTATACCTCTCAAGTTTCGTACATTTCGTGCCTAATTTATGGCTGCAAGATATCGGATTTTAGCAGACAATTAATTTTAGTAGATATACATCACAATTGATCCATTGTTACATATTCATTATTTTATCCTACGTCCTCTCCATACAAAATTTTGCTGAAATCATTGAAACATTTATATATCACATAAAATTTGAGATCCCCCTTTCCAAATCAATCACATAAAAATTATCTTTTTTTTTCTCCCAAGTCATCTTTGCGTTTGGGCGGGCTTGTAAAAAATAGAGTTATGTAAGTCCTTTTTTAAGACGCTATCATTCTTTAGAATGTTTATGCAACTAGAACACATTTATTTTAATTGATATGCACACACATTCTCTGGTGAGTTATTTCTCGAGGAACATAAAAGAGTTATCAGCATACCATAACAGTCAATTTAACCATTTAAATTATAAATAATGGTCATTTATTTTCTCATTTATCTGTTAACAAGGGGAGGTAAATGAGAAAATAAACAGAAATGAAACCCCTTCATCATTATGAATTGTGTAACACAGTATAGAAGACCTTTAATGGTGTAATTGTGTTGTGTGCGGTATAGGGAATTAAATGGCAGCAAAAACCGTTGATGGTGTCCTTATATTTCGAACCACTTAATTTCCTGTGATCACATAGTGTACCCCATCCAAAATACTGCGGAAAATTAATGTACACCAATTGTATTGAAGATGCTAAATAACAATATACCGAAGCTACTGTTAATCTTGTTTCTGTATATGAGCATTTCGACAACTTGTGTCTCTTCAGTACAGATACAATAAAAAAGATTGGAAATCCATAAACCCAATGGAAAGAGATCATGCAACAAAAGGATTCAAATAGAAAACCCCAAATTCAGCTAAGGACAGGACAGAGTTATGCACGAGGGAGATATTCAGTTAGGGACAGGACAGAGTTATGCAAGAGGGAGATGCGCATCAAATCACCAAAGAAATGCGTTTTTTTTTTGCAGAGAGCGTTATATTTTAGGAAAATTTGCGTCTTATTTTGGTTAATACTGAATTTCTTAACACTCGTGAAGGAAACCATTTTCTCTGAATTTAAGAATATTTTAAATTGTTCAGATATTTGTCATTTTTTTTCAAAGAAGATTTGATAAAAAGATCTGATAGTAGGTAATCGTAGAGGTTTCAGGAAGTTCCTCAAGCACATGCAGTGGCCTCAAGTACTGAATAAATTACTTTGAAAACACGTGCAGCAAACATATTTCTTGTATCTGAAAAAGAACTAACAGAAACAAACTGATGAATATAAATATTCCTATTTTCTCAGGCAAATATTGAAAAGATGTGTTTGAAGAAAGCATTTCATTGAATCGTGTATCACTCAAACCTGTTTAAGTGTAGGAATGTTCAAAAACGCATCTGGTTACGTAGTTATAACATAAATTGTCATAAAACTGTCCGTTCCGACAGGTTTACAACACTGACAATCTCGCATCCAATTTATGTTTCTTTTCTTCAAGAAGCAGTTAAAAATGTTTGATATTAATCAAAACCATACGTCATCCAGTAGCTTTCAGTCTATCTCTGATTGAACTGTGATATAGTTCCTTGAATAAAACCATCTTTGTGCCGTATGTAAATTGTGGTTCTCATTGTAATAATATTACAGTGTAATATTATAATTGGCCTCACTGTATACAAGACTTTCAAGTAATATCTATAACCCTTTACTAGCCGATGCCTTCTCTCTGTCTAAATCTTTGCATTCAATGGGCACATATACATGCACATTGCATTCAATACTTGCACCTCAAAACCTGCATCAATTAAGTGATGAACAAAAACTTTATTTTAAACTGTGAGGATAAGGCAATACTTAACTCTGTTGGTAAATTTCTACATGATTATATGCCATAGTCTCATCGTTGATTTAGTTATATGCTCTATATCCAACTATTATATGTCGTGACACTGTATTGTATTGTTTTATCTATCAATCAAGCAACCTTTCCCTCTTATGTTTGTATTCTATTTTATTTTTTTTTATTATTATTATTGTTTGTTTGTTTCTCTCTTGTATTTGCCCCTTTGGGGCCCATTTTTTGTTAATAAAGATATCCTATTCTATATTCTATACATGGTTTTCTTTTATAAATGAAGAATGTGTATCTAACAATATAGACTTAACTGAAATAACAAATACTGATTATAAAGAAGACAAATATAGTTTCACAAAGAAAATTAAACTAAATCTAAAAAGTGATTATGAGAAATTATTTTTTGACAAATTAAATACAGCAACTGAAAGCGACAAAATTTTATTGTATAGTAAAATAAAAACAAATTACATTATTGAAGAATTTATTTTAAAAATGGAATATGAAAATAGAAAGAAATTATGCAAAATTCGAATAAGTGATCATTTTTTTAGAAATTGAGAGAGGTAGGTATAAAAAAAATCAAAAGAGAAAATAGAATTTGTAAATACTGTAATTTAAATGAAATTGAAAATGAAACTCATTATTTTTTCACATGTCCGAAATATGAAAGTGAACGTAAAGAATTAATGAAAAATATAAGTAAAACTTTCCCAGAATTTTACAAATTAAACAAAAATCTTCAACTCAAAAGCTTGATTTCGTCTTTTCAATGCATGCAGTATGTTGCTCCATTTATAAAAAAAAAGTCATTAATACTGAGGAAAGTGGACTCCCAGACTGCATAAGTTCATTGTATATGTGTAATGTATTGTGTATTTGTATTTTGTTTATGCCATCAGCCCTCAGGGGCATAATTGTGCATTTGTGAATAAAGATTAATTAATATAAATATTGGGATAACCTTAAGGATGTATACCCAAATGGGCCATATATATGTTGTACTGGATTTCGAATTTCTAGAGTATGTTTTATCAAATTATTCTGATATTCCTTTTAGATTTTACCTAGATCTTCCTAAAGTGGAATATCAACTTAGGGAAATCTTTGTCCTTGCTTATATTAGCATTGCTTCAAAGCCCTTTCTTTTGTTTCACTCTATATCAGCTCTGTCAAATGAATTGATTTATCGTCTTTTGTACAAATTTCATTAGCTGCAATTCTGTCTTCTAGTCTGGGTTACGTGTGTTTATCTGCTAAAAAATGTTGAAAAATATTTTTTTTCAAATATTAACAAGTCAAATAGTGGACGCCATCGATAACCAAAAGAAAATGCATGAAGTGTAGTTCTAAACAACGCTTTGGCTCATCTAAAACTCAAAGAGCCATTTCTAATTATTTCTCTTATTTATTACCACTCGGTCGATGCCTCTGCTAGTGGACAGTAAGTCCCCGAGGGTATTCACCAACCGGTAGCCAGTTCTTCGGTGCTGGCCCGAAACCGATTTTATTGGAAACTTTCAATATCTAAATTTAATCAAATTTTGTTCAATAAGGAGTATATCTCCCTCTCTCCCAAAGCTGTTTCGTTAACTGATTTTGGTCTTATTGACAATTTGTTCTCTGTGAGCTTTAACACATATTTAGATCTATGGATATCCAAATGTTTTGATTTTATCTTCACTGAACAGACATAAATAGGCGAAACGCGCATAACTAAATTTACAGTAACTTCGGTATTTTGTTTTTATTACTTTTTATTCCTTCGTCTTTCAATTTTTAATGGAAGCTATGTATTTTTGTCTGACATTTATTACTAGCAATGCAGGCGTGGTACCATTTTTATCTGTATTTTTACTTCTCCCGATGTCTACCGGATTTACCACATAAAATCTTCGGAGTAGAAAAAGGTACCCCTGGCGTTGCATTTGTAAAAAATGACATGACGTCTACTACATTCCTTTTTATCCACTGCGAATGACTTTGTTAAATTTTAAGGAAAGAATATTTTCCAGTGGTGTCCTACGAACCCTAAAACGCCATTGTTCCTTTTTCTATATATTTATCATTTATCAAACTAATTTCCTAACAGTTTCGGTTTTTGCAGATATGCAATTATTAGTGTCTACAACCAAATATGGACATTCAAATAATCTAATGAAGAAAAAACAAGCTGGTAACAATTTTCTCGGCAAAGAAAACAAGTTACCAAGACAACAGAAACAACTAACAACACTAAGCAGCATCAGATCTAACGTCTTCAAATAACGAAGTTACTTTAATTTAGTCTCTGCATATACGCACTTCGACAACTTATGTCTCTTCAGTGCACATGAAATAAAACCATTTGGATTATATTCCGAAATATGTGTAAAATCTGAACGAGAACAAATTACCATGAATGATATATATGATGTGACGTCAAGATCTAAAAGCTAGTTCGTTAAGTTAGCAATCAGGATATTTCGATTGTGGCATTCACTGAGAAATCTAATGCCACTTTGGAAAGACATCACAGAGTTCCGTAGGAGTCAACAAACGTAATTATGGTGATTAAATTTTTAGCTTTCAGTTTGGATTTTTAAAACTATAAGATTGACGGTTTTTGTTGGGAAAGTTTAACTTCTGCTCAGAAGCACGATCCAGAATAACGAATCAATGGCGATGCATATAGTTAATATTAATATCTAAATATGGCGTTACTCGTAAACAGCTTAATAACAAGGACATTACTCATTTTTCGTTTTTACGGAAACATTGTAACAAATGCCTGAAATTGTTTCTCTACGTAATATTGGATATCAATTCAATTTTTATTCAGGAACTTTATGCCCAATTATGAACTAATGGCCAAACAATTAAAGAAGAATGAAGTACACAAAATACAAGAACAAACATTATCAACTAACCCCTGTCCTCATTGCAGTTGACTGCTTTAAAAACTAGCTTAGCATATCGACAGGACATTGGGTCTGTAAGTCTCGTCATGTGACACCCGAGATTTCACGATAAAAGTGAAATTTGAAAACCTCTCCCGCCAAAATATGACGTTTTAGAATTATGACGTTTAATCTTTTGTTTAGAACGTCATATTTTATCGTGCAAAATGTAACTTCTGGGTACAAAAATTGTACCCGGAAGTTTCAAAATTCGACGAGACTTACAGACCCTATTTTACACGAATCCATTAAATTTGGTTTGTTCTGTAATAACTTCCAGATTTTACAGTTATACTGGCCTCTCACTAATACTGCCGATGTATACTGAAACACATGATGACTCTTTTATCAAACCCTTTATGATTTATTTTATGTAGTGCAACAGTGTTTTATAATCAGACTGGGCTCCTTGGGGTAGCCGGGAGTTAAGCGGCGAGTACTCTTTAACCCATCTTTTTAGATTATGTTTTGTTCTATTCTTTAATTTTTTATGATAATGGTCTTGTGGTTGAGTTAGTAGTCTACCTGTATTGATTGATTGATTGATATGGGGTTTAACGTCATTTAAGCAGTATTTCAGCTATCTCATAAAGGTCAGTTTTAGTGGTGGAGGAAGCCAGAGTGCCCAAAGAGAACAACCGACCTTGGGCAGGTAACTGACATACCTTATCACTTACAAATGTAAGTGGAGTTTACCCTTTTTTTGTAATGTACAAAGTGGGGCGCCAACTCACACCGCAGTGGTGATAGACTACAATGGTTGTGTAATAGACTATAGTGGTTATATACAATAGACTACAGTGGTTGTATAGGTGGAAGAATTACCTTAACCACTCGGCCACCCAGGCCCCTCTACCTGTATTGGGATTTATATGTATGTTTATTATACTATAGGGAAACGGGAAAGAAAAGGAGGAGGTTTGGGTACCAATAGACCAGTTTAACACTACCGTAAGCTTTTTCTATTGCTGGTCCCAAGTCCAGCTGTCCCGATCCCCTACCGATATGTACATTTGTCTTTTGTCTTTTCTAGTACCGTTTCCTTGTACGTTGTGGTCCTTGATTGGAATTTTCAACCATATATTAGGTGTTTACTGTTTACTTATCTTTTCTTCATAATTAGGAGAAACTGTACTGTTACAACACAGAAATAGGTAAATGGAGGTAATACCAAAATTACAGAGCATAATTCATCCTTAAACGCCTCCAGTTATTCATACGTCTTGTATGGTCAAACCAATTGTTTCTTGCCAATTTCACTCAATTCGCAGTTTTGGTAGTACTTATGATGAATAAAGTCCCGGAATATGCATTTTTGTATCGGTTTCCATTTACAATTTCTTTATTTTGACTTTTATGCTGAAAGATGACAGTTAACGGAAAAGACTAATAAACATTTTTTTTAAACACTGATGTGAAAACCCTGCTGTGACAATTTAATACCAAAGCAACAACTCTATGGTGGAAACTTTTCGAAACTAAATATTCCAAAACGTAATATTGTTGAGACTAGACATTAGAAACAATACAGATAAAACATATAATAAGGAGACGCGCAAAAGTTTTTAAAGCACTACATAGTGTCAATAGGGTCTGTATGTCTCGTCATGTGACACCGAGAAATCACGATAAAATTTAAATTTGAAAACATTTCCCGCCAGATTATGACGTTGCGGGATTGTGACGTCCAAATTTGTTGCTTGAAACGTCATATGTTTCTGTTAAAAATGCAACTTCCGGGTACAATTTATGTACACGGAAGTTCAAAAATTGAACGAGACTTACAGACCCTATATCCATAAATAAATAAGTAAATGCTCGGGGCTATCTGGTGGTCACAGGTTTAAATTTGGCATAAGAATTACGGAAACGCGCAAAAGTTTTGAAAGCGCTGCTCAGTGCCAATATCCATAAATAACCAACTGAGTAAAAGTTCGGGGCTATTTGATGGTCACAGGTTTAAATTTAGTATGAACCTGTAGATGCGCAATAAGCCTTCGGAATTTTGATAATGTTCTTGATGCACACATGAGCCTTAAGATATCGAGAAAAATCATCTTTTTTTTAGGAATCCAATCATATTGCGTAATTATTGCTCATATTCTTGAGATATGTAATCAGTTTTTGGGAATGTAGATTCCACTATTTCTTGAAAATGTCAAAGACTCGATTTTTTTAAATTTGGTTTTTAGAACTTTTTATTTAGAAAATTCTTGGTACCAATCATAATTCTGGACACACAAAATTCAACAATATGATTCCGACTTTGGTAACTTTCCTCAAATTCTTAAAGACAACTTTTTCCTTTTACTTCTGCCTATAAAAATATTTTAAAAGGACATTTATTTACCATTATAACGATAAATATCGCTTATTGGATTGTGACAAAAACTATTATAACTTTGGTAAATTTCGAAAATTTCTCAAAGACCGGTTATTTTTTAATTCTTCCAAGCAGCCATAAATTTTAAATTTTTAAAATTTATAAATAAATGTTTTCTTTAACTGGAGTGCAAAAAAAAAAAGAATCGTTTACATTTATTTTGAATGTCTTAAAAACTATGGAAAAGCACTTATTTTTGGATTTCTAAAAAGCATGTAGGCAAACAACTTTTTGATCTCTTTCCTGTAAAACTTTTTTTCACTCAGTAGGATTATTTTATTTCAATCTCAAATTTCCCGCGACTCTAAATGACAGCTTATTTACAGAATTTCACAAAGCAATCATACTTCTTTTATATTGTTTCAATCACAATTTTTAACTCCAATTTTGTTTAATTTCGTGAAACTCAAAAAGACCATTCATTTTTATTAAATTCTTTTTAGCTCGAATTTGAACGACCAATTTCTCGATATGGATAGCGTCAATATTTAGTCAATTTTCTGAAACTCTAAAAGATCAATTATATATTTAAGATACTATACTTGGCAACATTCGTTTCAGAAGATATTTTCTTGAAATGGATTCTGAAACTTTTCTCTAGTCAGTACATTGTTGACTTCCGAAGCAACACGCTGATGACGTAAATGCAAAGCAAAGGGAGAAAAAAATTGCATGCATCTTAAAAGACGAAGACAGATTTGATAAACGTCAGCGGTCAATGGTTCTCTTATCTCAATACGGACCCAAAACAGTCCCGGCGAACAATAATGAACTATGTGAACTTAAAGCTGGGCCAATTATTGTGTATTGGTAGTACTGTTTACAAACAATTTCTGGTATCCGCTATTGCATGTCTCGAAAACAAGAACTTTGACAGCAAAATTAGATTAATTATCACATCACTAGTTTTTCTGCTCAATTTACGAAGAAATAATGATTTGAGTAGTTTGATTTAAAACTTGAATGAAATTCCGTGCTTCATTTATTTCAGAAATAATGATTTCGTGAAGAAGACCATTTATTTTTGTTAAATGTCAAATTGTTAAAACGTTGACACATTGTTTCATTTTTCTATGTTCTGAACAAAACAAATGTTACATTTTCTTGTTAAAAGGTCAGTTTCAAATGCTTTTAATTTTTTTTGTCATTTTGTAAGTGTAAATTTGATATAACACGAGATCTTACGGAAAATTAATTCCAGTTGGAATGTTTCTGAACTTACCTACTACAAATAACATGTAATAGTAGTTGTAATTTGATAACTTGAATGAGTTCGAGAAATTTTACTTTTTTCTCATTGACTGTAAAACATTAAAATATTTGTATTGATACATTTTATTTTGAAATTTCTATTATCGTAAAGTTTCATATTGACAGTGCCTTTTTCAGGATTGCCTCCAAAAGCCAGACAGAACAATTATTTTCCTTTTGAATGAATTTGAAGTTTCGGTCCGAACTGTGATTCAAGATTTATTACGTACGTAGTACTGGTATGAATATTTCTTTTCACTGCCTACGGGATAACAATAGCAATTGCTGTTGAGTTGCTACCGGTAACTGGGCAAAGCAAGAGGAGGTTTTGGTAGGCCATAAAACCGGTTTAATAAACCCACCATTCTTTTGAAATACCGGTACAAAGGAAGGACAAATGCGGCTTACAATTTTGTCTCCGGTTGCTTTGCATCTGTGTGGTTTTTTTTTTAATTTGTTTTTTGTTTTTTCGTTGTTTTTTTGTTTGTTTGTTTTTTGTTTTTTTTTTTTTTGTTTTTGTTTTTTTTTGTTTTTTGTTGTTTTTTTTTCTTTCTTGCCCGTGCATTGGATTTCAACTCTTGACAATTCTGTTCGGATTACCCTCAATGAGTTAGCAAAATATTTCTGAGAACAATTGATTTATAGATTACACAGTATATCAGTGTCCTACTATGATATATACATGGTCAGTATATTTCATTTTGGGCGAGAGCGTATAAAAATTGATATAAGATTCATATAGAACTTCGAACGACCGGTCCTCATACTTCTCCTACTATTCATTTTTTGTGGTCATTTGCCTCAATTTATACATCATCTAATGAAGGTCGAAAATCCATGTATTGATACAGTCCCAAGTTCCACTTGTTAATACAGTCCCAAATCTAACTTGTTGGTACAGTCCAAAGTCACACTTGTTGATACAGTCGCAAGTCTCACTTGTTGATACAGTCCTAAGTCTCACTTGTTGATACAGCCCCAAGTCTCACTTGTTGATACTACAGCCCCAAGTCTCACTTGTTGATACAGTCCCAAGTCTCATTTGTTTATACAGTCCCAAGTCTCACTTGTTGATACAGTCCCAAGTCTCATGCACTTGTTGATACTACAGTTGCGTGCAGTCATAACCTCTCACAAAGTTAACTTAGAACTATTCTAATGACTGCTCTAAGTTAACTTAGAACTGTCCTAGAGCTGCTCTAGAAAAGTGTTCTAAAAGCAGTCATTGTCAAGAACTGTTCTAAAAGCAGTCATAGATTAGAACTGTTCTAAACGCAGTCATCGAGTAGGGCTGTTCTAAAAACGGTCATAACCTGTTCTAAAAGCGGTCATTGTGTTCCGTAGTACTGCTTTTAGAACTGTTCTAAGTTAACTTAGAAAATTACCGTTTTTATGACCACTTTTAGAACTGCTTTATTTTATGACTGCTTTTAGATCTGTTCTAAATTAACTTAGAAAATGACCGTTTTTATGACCGTTTTAGAACTGTTCTACGTCTGCTCTAAGTTAACTTCAAGTTAACTTAGAATTGTTTCTAAGTTAACTTGGAGTTAACTTGGATGAGAGGTTATGACTGCACCCAACTGTACAGTCTCACTTGTTGTCTCACTTGTTGATACAGTCCCAAGTATCGCTTGTTGATTCAGTCCAAAGTATCGCTTGGTTAGCTCTCATGATGATGATATTTGGAAAATATGGAAAATTATAAATGAAAATTATTGTAAAATTCTGAAAAACAATCATCTGCACTGAGGAGACATAAGTTGTCGAAATGGCTAAATGCAAAAACTAATTTTACTTTAACTTCGGTATTTTGTTATTTAACGCCACGGTTAGAATAAGACAAGTCAATATTTTGAATATTAGAAAATTTTTGAGAAACTCATTCTAACCTTGCAGTCCTGTGCTCTGATTTTGGTGTATTACAAATATATAGAGCACATTTGTGTACTTAAGGCCTTTGGCTTGTTAGTAAGTGTTTTTACCCAAAAATTAAATATTTTTAATTGAAAAAAGGATTTAAAGGTTTTCCACCTTAAAGTCTGTAAGATTGTCCGTCAAACAAATCATTTTAGTTCTTATCAAACCTGTTCAAAGCGAAAAATATAGACCAACTGTGGATAAACATTAATAAAAACATGAGTGCAACCGCGCAAAACAGAAATATTTCATTAAGAATCGCATATGTAACACGTATTGACTGGCAATAAAATTGATTCAGCCATTTGGTCCTATTTTAATATCTGACAACGCAATCTAATTTACGAGGGCTGGTTTAGTCTGAGGGCTCATGATCAAAGCAAAGACCGCTGAGACGTTTCAAGTCGAAAAACGCGAATGCAATCTCCTTTTATCAGAAAAATACGGTTGGAGAATACTTTCGGCTTGATCGTTTGATAACGTGAAGAGTTGTACGTAATTTCATTAAGTATACGTTTTGTTTGTATTCTCGTAAATTAAATGGAGGTATTCTCGAGTGATTTATATAGTTATAAATGTAACTAATAAATAAAAATAGCACTAAATTAAAGGTGTTCCGAATGATTTGTATTCTGTTATATTACATTTGCCTGGTAAAATATGTAGCCATACATTATGTCCAAATATGATCAACATTTCTGATCACTGATTTCAACATAGCAAAATAACAGAAGGAGCGAACTGTATCGCTTGCCTTCTAACTTCCGCACAATAAAAATGTATTAAAACAGTAAAATACCGAAATTGTAGTACGATTTTATGTATCTTTATGGAAGATTAAAATCGAATATTTGGAAGACAGCTCACAGGGTACGTATAACCAAAAGGAACCAAAAGTGACGCTTAGAGAGCTTTGCAATAAGAATGATAAAAATTTGTTAAAGGGAGATTTGGCATGCCATAAGTCCGGTTTAACCCATCATTCCTTTTAAATACATGTACCAAGAGACAGGGCCATTGCGGTCGACAATTTTACTGGAGGTCTCCACCTGATTTATATTTTTGTCTCATGGACTCTTGACAACTCTGTTCGGTAATTTTGTGATTATTCCCATTTGATAATGTAAGTATAAGATAAAAAAAATATAAATTTGAACACAGGGTAGGCATCAATGCATGACTTTGAATTAAGAGGTAAATCATAACAAGGGTAGCGAGCAAAATATTTTTATTAGGTATTGTTGTCATTTTTTTTTTCGTGTTTGTGGTTTGATTGTTATATTGCTTTCAAAGGCGAGAGACAAGCGCGAAGCCTTAGGTGTTGCATGCGATACGGCGATCCTCGAAACACTGAAGCAGCATGACAGGGAAACCTTCATACAAGAGAAGCAGGTCATAAAGCGAGGAAAGATATCAGATGGCATAGCGTCCACGCAAAATACCTACGCCAACCAATATTTCCTGTCAAACTTGACCATGCACCATTACCGAGTCAACTGACCCGGAACAGGTGATAGCGAAAATGAAGATCAAGGAGAGGATCGCAAATAACTAGGTGCGGAGAGCGGGTAGACCTTTGTGAAAAGCTGGAGATTCGGCTAAATGAATACAGACCACTCGCAGAAGCTCGAACATCCCCTCCCCAAGAAGCTCACAGACAAGAAAGACATCGTCAATGTGCAAATTCCAAGGCTAAGGGGATATAGGGCACAGATAGGGAATATGAACCCGTATTACCTGTGAAGCCCGAATAACTATTATATTCTGCTATAAGTAGTGCTTCAACTTTTCTTTTAAAATATGCAATGAAGGGGTATGCAGTAAATGCACACGAGAAAAGGTCTCCACAAATACATACCAAACCAATGGAACAACGCTTTAAAGGCCTTTAAAATTTGTAATGTTGCTTTAACAGTTCCTCTTACAAATTAACCAATCAAATTGCAGAAATCACCAGGATATTTTACTTCAGCAGAGCATATTTTGCTACTGACAGAGAGGTAACTCAGACTTCATATTCCTTTATAGACGTCGCTAATTCCGAAGAACACGACCAAAAATAAATTAATTTGCGTCACTACCAAAGACAGCAAAGACGAAAGACATTAAAACCAGACAAATTAAAAGATTTGGTCAATTTTGAAGAAAAAACTATTCGCAACACATTTTTTGTTGGATCATTCTATAACATGACAGTTCAATATTTTATTCAAGTTTCATCTCTAATAGATCTGCAATACAAAGCATATAAAACAATTTAACCTATAAAGAGTGTCATTTTATACAGATTAACAAAGGACTATTTCAAATCTAAAGAATATTAAAGTTCATATACACTGTGACATTTATAAATTTATTTACAAAATAAGAATATTTAAAATCATATAGCAGGATCTGCAACAGACTTAAAACGTTTGCTTTGGAGAATAAAAGAACTTCTAGTTCTTAAAATTGTTAACATACTGTCGACAGATTCTAACTGAGAATTTATCTGAACAATGAGAGGGCAAATAACTCAAATAATGGAGTACTCAAATTAAGAACCTAGTAAAAATCGGGGAATGAAAGGTATTACAAATGATTACATAGGGTCATTTTTTCTGACTATTTGACCATCGAATTAATGGCTCTTTTGAAAGTCGGCTTGTAATCCAAATAAACGCGAAATTGTACAAAAGAACGGGATAAGGCCACATTTGACGTTTTTCGTCCGAAATTTATTTTCGATTGGTGTGAAATGTATTTATGGTGTTATGATATAGTTAATATGAAAAAGAAAGGAAATGGGGTAATTGTCAAGGAGACAACATCCCATATCCAGGTTAAAACGACCCAAAACAAAACATCTAGGGGTCACCATATGGTCTTTATTAGGAGAGTATTTTAATTAATTTAAGAACAATTTGAATGAAACAAAAGCAGTCACAAAAACGTGACTATATAGCTATATTGATATATTTCTTTAAAGTGGTATGGAAACAGAAATATATGCAGTGCAAACTGAAGTCTTGGTAAACCAGAGGTCCTTAATTTATCAAACAATTATTAGTGTTCATTTTTTTTAATCTATTTGTGCTGTTTACGCATTTACCGCATATCTGTCTAAATCGAACGTGGGGATAACACCGACTGCGACAAAACTGGACTTTTCACTGGCAGTGTGACGGGTGCAACGCGTTGAGCAGATCATGCTTACCCTTCCGGAGCACCTGATGATACATCAGTTTCTGAGGGGTTCACACTGCTAGTGCTTTAGTTTTGTGACGTGTTTGTTCATTTTTTGTTTATTTGTTTTGTCTTTGCCATACTGTCTCAATTAGTGTTGCTGTGAATTGCCGTGATTTTGGATTTATGATTTTAGAATTTCCCCTTTCCTCGTTCTTGCTGCGGTATTCGTTTGCCGATGTATTTGACAACTTTCTCTGCATTTCAAAAAGTAGCAAAACCTTAGAATGATATTGTGAAATTAACTGCCTGGCCAAAGGAATTTAGTATATAACAGGAAATGATGCTACGATTTCATTGGAGAATCTGACGTCACTATATCTGAAAGTTGTTTGTTTACTTCCGGTTTACCATACTTTACCTTTTTTCAGTGTATTTTCTTTTCCCCTTATGTTTATTTCGGAATTCTCCCTCGGGAGCCGTTTTCCTTTAGTGTTGTCTGGTGGGAATAGTGCCTTCGCCTGTCGGCTCGTGCAACATACGCACCAGACAATACTGGTTCCCTCGGGAGAAGTCCATAATAGATTAATAATGCAATTGAAAAGAAATCCACTCTAATGGCAAAGCGTTGACAATGCTCTAGTATATATGCAAAAGTTAACCCATTAATATTTGAAGGCTGTCATAGTGATCTTGGCCTAAAGACCCAATTACTTCATAAAATTTAATGTATTCAAATTTACACACGTTTTTTCAGCTTTGAAATTCACATCTACGAATAAGCAATAATTATATTTCTAATTAACAAAGCTAATCAATGTATGATTCATAATATTAACAATATATGAAGCCAACAGTCTGTCATGGCATGGTTTTTTTTTTTCCTCAATTTTTTTTTTATTTTTTAATTTTTTTTAGCACTAAATTAAATCCAGCGTATCTGATAGCTGTTTCAAGTATCAAGTATTCCCCTTTTACTGATGCTATGATGTGCTTGTGTATTAATGTGTTAATATATGTATTTATGTTGATAATAATGCTCATTATATATACCTATAGGGGTGAGAAGGCTATCATAAGTTTTATTCTGTATTTCTAAAACAGCTTTAACTTGAAAGGACGTTTTCTGTTTGTTTGTTTGTTTTTTTGCTTTTGTTTTTTGTATTAATCATGGCAGTATTTGTAGAAAAATGTAAATAAGTTTGAAAAAGTCAAATTTGTTGTTGCTATTTTGTTTTTGTTCTTTTCAATCCTGTCTTTTGATTCTGCTGATTTTCTCTGTGCTGTTGAAATGGACCATTATAAATACAAATTTAAAACTACACATTAAAACATAAATTTTTCATAAAATATAAAAAAAAATATAATATATATTTCAGTTTAAAAATAATACGCATCTTTCAGTTTCAATTTATTATTTTTCCCTGAAAATATAGATATGAAGATCACCCAAATTTTAGCCAATTAACTCAAATATTAAATTTAAGAGTTATATCAAGATTTCCCGTAGATATTCACATGCTATAAGTAATAATCTTTGACCGCCTGAAGACTGTACCAGTTACCCTTTGTGGTATTTTATTAATCTGAGAACATATATTCTTGTCATAATTTTATGTATCACAATATATCTTGCTTTGTAACTTTTATCTGATTAAACAGGTGTGAACATTCCTTGCAGAGTGTGGCTAAAAGATTGATATTTTTCACGGTAAGTAAACCTTGAAATAGTATTTAAAAAATTAACAAACACCTTTGAGCGAACCGTGTTTGTATAAGGGAGGTTATTCATCCTGCCATAGCGATTGCACTAAACATAAGACAGAAGTTATTCCCCTTACCTCGTAAAATTCACTGCAGTCTTCGTTTATGTTAGTGAAAAAGCGACGGACTGTAAAATTTTCACTATACTAACTTTGAGCAGGCGTTCCTATTGTTACAATGGCCGATATCGGACGCCACAAAACTTCTATAGAAATGCAAAACTGCAAATATGCTTGTGCTTCCTACACTTTTATAGAAGCTCAAAATTTTTTCTAAAAATGCGAATCTGCTAATCTGCTTCCCTGACTTTTGTAGAAGCACACAACTTTTTCTTATAAAATTAACATTTGCTTCTGTTCAAATTTGGAAACAGAAAACTTTTATGTAGAGATTTTTTTGTACGGATTCGGATTCATTAATAATAAATTGCAGATATAAATCTATATATAGTAATAAAAACATCCTCAGCGTGTGCAGACGTAATTCGAATAAATTGGTCATTTGCGCATTTTTGCCCATCTCATATGTCAAATATAATTTCAAGAATAACATTTACCGACTTTATGTTTAGAAACAATGTGGTTTTATGGGTTTTTAACATACTTGATGTTTACATGGTTCGTTTTGTTTTTTGTTTTTGTTTTTGTTTTTTTAAGAAATTTGGAAAAGGAATATATAGGATAGGGATATCTGAGGAGGATGATTGCCTTGGTAACTACATGCAAACCTAAACCGAAGCACCATACAGAAATAGGAAATTATATCAAGACAATAATACAGAATAGAATACTTAATTACAGCTTATAGGTTGTACATAAGTTAACAATACTTCCAGTTTACTAATACAATATTATCATAGAAAAAGCATGAGGGTGTGCAGAAATAAACTGAATTTTTTTTGGTAAGAAAGAAAAAGGAAACTAATGTCAGATACAACTGAGTATCCTTAAGTTAAATCACTACTGGGATAGAAAAACATAAGTAGTGTGTTAAGATATACTGGATTGGATATGGACTCGTTTTCTATAATAATGTTTCCCAGTGTGTCGGATATTATCAGTAGGTACACTGTGAAGAAACACTGATGTACTACTGTTCAAATTATCTCGAAGACTTTGATAAAATGCTTACATGAAACAATTATTTTTCTTCACTAAAGATTGAAAAAGTGTCAATTGGAGATTTTATAATTTGAAAAAATCCACTACTCCTGCTGCTACATTTGAACCTGAAGCAAACTTTAATTTTTTAAGAAAAAAGATTTGTGCTTCTACAAAAGTGTGGGAAGCAGAAGCATATTTGTAGATTTACATTTTTATACAAGTTTTATGGCGTCCGATATCGGCCATTGAATATTGTATTTTTTTTTTTTTTTGTGTACATGTATACTGTGAGCTTACGAAATATACATATAAATTTTGATATTTCGTAGGCTCGGTATAAGAAGAGTAAGAAGACATATGATT
>MJUU01051888.1:0-16257 GCA_002080025.1 Modiolus philippinarum | reverse complement strand
AAACTTTCCTTTTACACATTATTTTGTTAGAAATTCCCTGAAAATTAAAAAATGTGATAAAAATTACTTATGAATGTTCATTTTAGTCATTATATATATACCGGTCAGTGCGAAACTTTCTTTTCACACATTATTTTGTTAAAAATTCCAGGAAAATGAAAAAATGTGATAAAAAATTACTTATGAATCTTCATTTTAGTCATTACATATACACCAGTCAGTGCGAAACTTTCCTTTTACACATTATTTTGTTTAAAATTCCATGAAAATTAAAAAATGTGATAAAAATTACTTATGAATGTTCATTTTACACATAACATATACACCGGTCAGTGCGAAACTTTCCTTTTACCTATTTCTCATGTTAAAAATTCTATGAAAATGAAAAATGTGACAAAAATTACTGATCTTTAGTCATTACATATACACCGGTCAGTGTGAAACTTTCCTTTTATTCATTATTTTGTTTAAGAATCTACATTTTAGTCATTACATATACACCGGTCAGTGCGAAACTTTCTTATTACACATTATTTTGTTAAAAATTCCATGAGAATGAAAAAAATGAGATAAAAAATTACTAATGAATCTTCCTTTTTAGTCACTACATATACACCGGTCAGTTGGAAACTTTCCTTTCACACATTATTTTGTTAAAAATTCCATTAAAATGAAAAATTTTAACAAAAGATCACTAAGAAATATTTATTTAAGTCATAACAAATGCCATGTTCAGTACAAAACTTTCCTTTAACACAACATTTTGTTCAAAATTCCATGGAAATGAACAATTTTTGTTAAAAAAACACTTATAAACCTTCATTTAAGTCATTGCAAAATCTAGCAGTCAGTGCAAAACTTTTCTTATACACATTGGTTTGTTTAAATTCCAATATAACTAAAATAAATAATTAAAACTGACTTATTTTGACTTTTAGCAGAAGTCCATTCTGCTTTTAGTCATTACAAAGGCACTAATCAGTGAGAAATTTTCCCTTTACTCATTATTTTGTTTAAAACTCGATAAAAATGGCAAATTTTGATGAAAAAGACCCGTCGATGCAGCAATTCCTTTCGAACTTTATTTTATTAAAGACTCCATGAAAAGGAAAAAGGCAATAATTTATTGATAGCAAAAAGATTGATCTGTTGCGATGATGTACTGATCGTGTATTCACTGGATGAAACGAATCTAAATTTCGCAAAATCTTTAACCCGAGATATCACGTGATATATGGACGAATCTGGACGCGAGTTGGACGAATAGGGTTCTCGTCATCCGTCACGTTTCGCGTCAATTGACGGGTTGGAGGAATAACAAGTCGTCACGTTAATTAACTGATCGCTGACTGACCGCTGACTGCTCCCTGACGAACGGCTGACGGCTGACTGATCGTTTTTTCTGTAAGGGCTACGTTGCACAGTACTGTATGGGCCTAGGGTCCGAAAACTGTTTTCTGGGTCCGAAATTGAGGTTTCTTGCATATATCTCAACAACTATAATTGATAGTTGATAACATGTAATTGAGAAAAAGTGTATCTTATCAAGATATACATTTATTACATCGAGTGCAAAATTTTTGGACCAACCGCTATGGACCTAGGGTCCGTAAACTGTTTTTCGGGGTCCGAAATAGAGGTTTTTTTGCTTATATCTCAGAAACAGTAAGAGATAGACAGAAACTTAAAAAGCAAAAATGTTCAGTTTAATATGACCTATAAAATGACATCAAGGAAAAAATTCCAAGTCCTTAGCAACATAATGAAATCCTAAGCAACCATATATTTTTATAGTATATCTTGGAAACTGTGATAGATAGTTGATAACATGTAATAAATAAAATGTGTATTTTATCAATATATTGGGTCAAAAATTATTGGACCAAGCGTTATGGACTTAGGATACGAAAATGTTCGGCTCTATATTACCTACAATATCACATTAAAATCAAAGTTCAAAGTCCTTAGCAACACAATGAAATCCTTAGCAACCACAGATTTTTTTCGTGATAAATGATTTAACCCGTAAACCGAAAGAGATGGCTAATGACATGTTATGGGGAAAATGTTCAGTTTTACAAAATACAACTTTGTTAACGATTTAAATTTTTTTGTTCAATGATTTAACTCGTTAACTGTAAGAAATGGCTGATGACATGTAATGAAGAAAATTTTTCATGTTTCATCAAGCGAAAACACTTATTACGAGACTTTGCTAAAAATTTTCTTCGGGTAGACCTACATTTGTTCTCTGAACAAATGACTTATATTTCAATATATCATTTTTGTAGGACGATCGAAGGATACGTTTAAAAAACACTATTTGAAGAAGCTTATTGTATTATTTTTCGGCACGTTTTAAATAATATTAAAACAACACAACTGGTTGATTTTCCAGTTAGTTTTAGTACCTTAAACGAAGGTTTGTCTTGAAATATGACAGTAATATTAAAATTATTTATTATGACACCAATATAATAATTTGGCACAGTAGCTGCCGTTGCATGATAAATGTAGTAGTTGGAATTTTTTAGGGTTACCATATTGCATATAATGAATACATGTTAATGTGGGCCGATTTTTCTGTCATTAAATAAATAAGTTATACTTTTTCTTAATTCAATAAAAATGGAAAGATATGCACATTAGACCAAGTCTATGCAAATGCATGGTAAAAACGCATATGATCGTTTTTCATCTTCTAGTCTCCATGAGATTTTCAGGAATGAGCTTTGCTCATACATATACCCCATAGCAAGTTTAAGACGGACCTTTGCATTGGTTTGAGTGCAATTTTTTGCTTAATGTCTAACAACGCTACATTTGCATTCAAAGAATATGGAGTAAATGTACACGTAAAACAAGTGATGGAACTACGCTTTTATTGTTGTTCTCTATCTTGATGTCAGCCTGAGGCATTCAACATTGAGCTTTTTTATACCTAACAGTGAGTTGAAGACTACCCCTAACAACACTTGGAGCTGAAATGATAGCTTACTGTCGGATGACGCTACATCCATGATCTTTTTTACTCATGGATGTTTGATCGTCATCAAGCATAAAATTAACAGGCAAAGTGTTCTTGCAATCGCTGTTTTCCGTTGCTCGAAAAGATTGATAGAAAAATCGCAATATATAAATAACCACAGGACACTAATCGAGTTGATTGCAAGAAAACAACTTGGGACAAAAATAGTGAGATATGGGCACTATAAACAGAATGGCAATAATAACATTTGGAAATTACAAAAAATTAAAAGCAAAAATTTTAAAGTATTATAGTGTATTCATATGAAATATTCTCTCAAGAATAAGTATATCATAACTGAAATACATATGGAACATACATCTCCCGCATGGGGAAATTTTTTACGGACTCTACGCGGCAAAAGAGACAAACACCAATCGTCAATTAGCAATGAAAGGATATGGAGTAAATGCACATGAGACAAAGTCTCCACAAATACATGGTAAAAATAGAAGAAATGAGTCCATTGGACACGGATTCCCCCGCCAGATATATATCGGTAAACAGGAGGTAGACGAGTGACGGAATTGAAAAGGGGGAGGGGATATGATAAAATCAATCAAACCAAAGCTTCAGACCAAATCATCATTGCAATTGCAAGCTGAAAAATCCTTGATGGTCCACAATTTTCAGACGTATGTACGTACGTACGGATAAAGGCCATACTTAATGCCCGCCACCTAATGGCGGAGGCATAAGAGCAATGGAACGAACGACGCTTTTAGTGGTGTTATTCAGCTTGAAGTCACAAGCAAGAATAATAAAGTTGTGTTCTTAAGACGTGACGTCATCGGACATTGTGGTCTCTTTATGTCGTCGTAATCTTAAAATCGTCTAATGCGGTAGGAGTAATTCGTAACAACTATATATGATATCTTCTTTGTCACGTGTTGCTTATATTTTTATTACCTTCTTACTTTAATTGGCGTCAAGTGTTTAAAGCGCGTTATATAAGAATTTTTCTTTTAAGTTTATTGATGGATAAGTTTGAGTTTTCGTCCTGCAAGCAATGTAAAAGGCATATAAGTAAAGAGCAAAACTAAATACCGAACACAGTGTAAATAAAGTTTATGGTGACTTCAAGATGAAGAACAACAATAAAAGCGTTTTTCCATTGCTTTTTATAATGTAAAATATCCCTTCATTACTTATGTATTTGGCCATTTCGACAACTCTCGTCTCTTCAGTACAGATAAAATCTTCTGAAGACCATATACTCAAAGATGTCTAAAATCTCATAAAGAATTCGAACATATAACCAGAATGATCTAAATCGAGAGCAAAATCAGATGAGGACAGAGGTTTGCACGAGAGAGATACTCATTAGTTTTCAATTTTTAATATCGAACAATAAAAAATAAAAATTAAAAATAAAACCAGGCTCCCAGGAGCCTGTATCGCTCCCCTGGCTTTCAGTTGCCACAATCAAGGAAAGATTGTAAGTTATAAAGTTGATCTCCAGTCACTCAAACTTTCGTAGCATGAATACCTCCAATACATTGATCGGTATTTTTCTATATTTCTTTGTTGGGCTTTTTTGACAAAAGACGTTCTAGCTAAGGGCCACTTTCGACACCAGTTTTCAAGTCAAGACGCCATTTTGTAAATGGCAGTCAACAAACAATATCCAGCATCGGTTTTGAAGTCGCAACATCAATAACAATGTAGAAACAAAATTTCATTGAAATAGGACAATGTTGAATTTTTCCGTCTTTTTTGGCAGCCATTTTGAAAATGGGTGTCAGCTAACAATTTTCAACGTCAGTTTTGAAGATGTGACATCAATACCTATTTGGAAATCAAACTGCATTGAAATTGGACAACATTGAATTTTCCTGCCTTTTTTGTCAGCCATTTGAAAATGGCAGTTAACAAATAATTTTCAACACTGGCTTTGAAGTAGTGACATTAATATCCACTTGGATACCAAATTTGATTGAAATCAGATAATGTTGAATTTTCCCGCCTTTTTTGACGGCCATTTTGAAAATTTTTAACATCGGTTTTGAAGTTGCGACAACAATACCTATTTGGAAACCAAATTTCATTGAAATCGGACAATGTTGAATTTTCCCGCCTTTTTTGGCGGCCATTTTGAAAATGGCGGTCAATGAACGATTTTCAACACCAGTTTTGATGTCGCAACATCAATATCTATTTGTAAATCAAATTTCATTGAAATCGGACAATGTTGAATTTTCCTGCCTTTTTATGGGGGCCATTTTGAAAATGGCGGTCATTGAACAATTTTCAACACCAGTTTTGAAGTGGCCACAGCATGGCAAACACTTCATCAATTTACACTTAACCTTCATTTTCTATAGTTTTGGAAATAAGAGCAAAAAATACGAAAATTTAAAAAATTCTGTGAAAAAGGGCAATAACTCCTACAAAGGTTTATGGATTTTCTTCAAAATTTTAGGGTGGGTAGAATTTGATATGCTGATTATTTTTGCATTTTACACTTGACCTCTATCTGTAACACTTTTTGAAATAAGAATAAAATGTGCAAACATTTTGAAAATTTTATGGAAAAAGGCATTTTACACTTGACCTCTATCTGTAACACTTTTTGAAATAAAAATAAAATGTGCAAACATTTTGAAAATTTTATGGAAAAAGGGCTATAACTCCAAGATGGTTTTCAGATTTTCTTCAATATTGCACGGTAGGTAGATCTCATCATGCTGATAATTTTTACCCATGCCAGATTTTTATGTCCCCCAAACGAAGTTTGGGAGACATATTGTGTTTACTCCATTTCTTATTATTATTATTAAGTCTCCCAAACGAAGTTGGGAGACTTATTGTTTTTCTTGCGTTTCTTATTATTAAGCCACCCAAACGAAGTTTGGTGACTTATTGTTTTTACTCTGTTTCTTATTTAGTCTCCCAAACGAAGTTTGTGGAGACTTATTGTTTTTGCTGCGTTTCTTATTATTCTTATTATTATTTTTCTTCTTCCGTTTTCCGCCTCCATATTGTCCGCACGATTTCTCAGAGACCAGTGACCCAAACTTCATGAAACTTCATGGCATGATAGATATGGACCCAAAGTTGATCCTAAAGTTTTCGGAATTTCCTAAATGGCGACCGTTGCCATGGAAACGGTAAAAAAGGCGGGAAAATCAAAGTGCTCAGAATTGGATGAAATTTTATAGGAAGGTTGCCTTACATGTGTAGAATTGGATTCCGGTCTCCAAGACTTCAAAATGGCGACCGTTGCCATGGAAACGGTAAAAAAGGCGGGAAAATCAAAGTGCTCAGAATTGGTTGAAATTTTACAGGAAGGTTGCCTAGCATGTTTACAATTGGGTTCTAGACTCCAAGACTTCGAAATGGCAACCGTTGCTATAGAAACGGTAAAAAAGGGGGAAAATCCCAAGTGCTCATAATTGAATGAAATTTAACAGGAAGGATGTTTAAAATCTGTGGATCTCATCTAAAACCTTTGAATTCTGATATGGGAGTTCGTTTGGGAGACTTCTTGTGTTTGCATCCAAACACAATTAATACTAGTTATTATTATTATTCCTCAATGGATTTTTCAAACTTTGTCCAAACATTATCTCAGAGATGGATATTCCAAACTTAATGAAACATGGCACCAATGTAGACAACCACCCCAAGATGTGCAAGAAGGTCTTTGAATTTCCAAAATGACCACGGTCATTGGTCACGTTGAACTTTGACCTCAAATCTTGTGATTGGAATATCTCGAAAACTGTAAATGATAGCTGATAAATTGTATGGCAAAATTGTTTATTAGGTCATGACGGACCTTTGTTACATTTGGACCGAAATTCTATGATGCACCGTTCAAGAGTTATGCCCCTTGAAAGTTTCATCACCTCTTTTAGCATGTTTTTTTCTCGAAAACGGTAAGAGATAGAAACCTGAAAATTTTTCCATTCAATTTAGGTGATATGTGTTACATTTAAAAATGCCAAGGTCAAAGGTCATTGGTCACTTTGAACTTTGACCCTAGACCTTGTTTTTGTAATAACTCATAAACCGTAATAGATAGCTGATAACATGTAATGGCAAAAATGTGTGTCTTGTTAAGATCTACATTTGTTACATAGGGTCCAAAATTATCGGATCAACCGTTTCCGTTTTATGGACCGAAAACCGATTTTGATGTCCGAATTTTGCATTTTTTGCTTATAGCTCAAATACCATTGAAGATACTAAAAGACATTCAACGTACAAAATGTTCAGGAAGTCTGGACCTTAAAAATGAGGTCAAGGTCAAAGGTCAAGTTCACAGCCCTATAGCTTTATTTCACGTTAAAGTATCAATAAATGTACATATTAAGCTTTGAATGTTGGTTTCATCAATGAATCAATAATGAAACCATTATGACGTAACTTCAATTCTGATGCAATCCAGTACATATACTAATGAAGTGTTAACAGGTAATCAAAGTACTACTAACACTGATAGACGAAAAGATAATGAGTTTATGACATTAGTTCTTACATAAGGAATAGAAACAAATATTTCAACACACATTATTACAATTATTTGTGATAAATATACAACACAGCATTTTTTCAAAAAGCAATTTGGTATGGAATCTGGTTTTGGTGTCTTGTGTTTGCATGCAAACATATAATCACTCGTTATTCTCGTCGCAATGAACTTGTCCGCGCAAAATCTCAGAGACCATCAAACCTAGAGCTTTCAAATTTTGTAGGATATTAGCCCCATGTATCTAGATGTGCAATCATCAAAAAATTTTCAAAAGGGGGTCCATTAAGGGTACTTTTGGGGGTATCAAAAAGGGGTGGGGTCGTCCTATAGTAACCCTATGGGAAATTGAAATTTTGAAAGTTTTTCACCATTTTTTTTCACTGTTTCTCAAAAACTATTAACACTAGCTCCATGAAACTTCATCGGAAAGGTAAGGATCATGTAAGAAAGGGTTCCACAGCATTGGGAATTTCAAAATAACTACTGTTGCCATGGAAACCATACCAAAAAAATGGAAATTTTGGGAAAATAGTAGTTTCTGTTGATAATAGTATTTCAATTACAGCAATGTGGATTACTTAGTGTATAAGGGGAACCCCTGCCCAAATTTTATTTTGGAAAGGGTCTGAAATTGGGTGAAATGGACAAAAGAGCACTTTGTTGTCATGGAAACAAAATTAGAAACATGTTTTTTTGTTGAAAAATAGAGTTTTCTGCCCCCCCCCCAAAAAAGAAATTTTGAGAAATATGTATTAAATAGGTTTTAAGGGGAACCCCTGCCCAAATTTTCTTTGGGAAGAGATCTGAAATTGGATGTAATGGACAAAAGAGCATTTGGTTGCCATGGAAACAAAACCAAAAGCATATTTTTTTGGGGGAAAATCAGGTTTTCTGATAAAAAAGAAGGAATTTTGAGAAATATGTATTATATAGCTTATAAGGGGAACCCCTGTCCAATTGTTTTTGGAAAGGGTCTGAAATCGGATGTAATGGACAAAAGAGCACTTTTTTACCATGGAAAGAAAACCAGAAACGTATTTTTTGTTGAAAAATTGAGTTTTCTGACAAAAAAAGGAATTTTGAGAAATATGTATTCAATAGGTTATAAGGGGAACCCCTGCCCAAATTTTCTTTGGAAGAGATCTGAAATTGGATGTAATGGACAAAAGAGCATTTGGTTGCCATGGAAACAAAACCAAAAGCATATTTTTGGGGGGAAAATCAGGTTTTCTGATAAAAAAGAAGGAATTTTGAGAAATATGTATTACATAGCTTAAAAGGGGAACCCCTGCCCAATTTTTTTTTGGAAAGGGTCTGAAATCGGGTGTAATGGACAAAAGAGCACTTTGTTTGCAAGGAAACAAAACCAGAAACGTATTTTTTGTTGTTGAAAAATTGAGTTTTCAGACAAAAAAAAGGAATTTTGAGGAATATGTATTAAATAGGTTATAAGGGGAACCCCTGCCCAAATTTTTTTGGAAAGGGTCTGAAATTGGATGTAATGGACAAAAGAGCATTTGGTTGTCATAGAAGCAAAACCAGAAATAATTTTTTTTTACGTAGGTTATGAGGGGAAACCCCTACCCAAATTTTTTCAAAAGGGAGTCTCGTAATGCCTTGGTATCCGATATGGGAGTTCGTTTGGGAGACTTTTGTGTTTCGCTTGCGAACACAGTTATTACTTGTTATTATTAAGTCTCCCAAACGAAGTTTGGGGAGACTTATTGTTTTTACTCCATTCTTTTTATTATTTTTTTTTTATTCTTGATCTTCTTCTTCTCTTTCCGTCAAAAATTTGTCCGACCATTTTCTCAGAGTTTACTGGTCAAATCTTGACCAAACTTCATAGGAAGGTGGAACGCTATACCAAGAAGTGCAAACAGGTCTTGGAATTTTCAAAATGGCACCGGTTGCCATGGAAACGGCAAAAAAGGCGGGAAAATCAAAGTGCTCGGAATGGGATCAAAATTTACAGGAAGGTTGCTTAGGACATGCGGAATAGGTTTCCAGTGTCCAAGACTTCAAAATGGCACCGGTTGCCATTGAAACGGCAAAACATGCGGGAAAATCAAAGTGCTCAGAATTGAATCAAAATTTACAGGAAGGTTGCTTAGGACATGGGGAAAAGGTTTCCAGTGTCCAAGACTTCAAATTAGCACCGGTTGCCATGAAAATGGTAAAAAAGGCGGGAAAATCAAAGTGCTCGGAATTGGATGAAAATTTACAGGAAGGTTACTTAAGACATGAGGAATTGGTTTCCGGTGTTAAAGTTTTCAAAATGGCATCCGTTGCCATGGAAACAGAAAAAAAAGTCGGGAAAATTGAAAGTGCTCAGAATTAAATGAAACTTAACCGACAGGTTGCCTACGATGTGTGGAAGTGATTTTTAGCCAAAATTTCTGATTTGGGAGTTCGTTTGGAAGACTTTTGTATCAGCATCCTGATACAGTTATAAATTTTTATTATTGTTTTTTTCTTCTTCTTTCTTCCGCTCAATTCTTCTCCGACAGGTTTCTCAGAAACTATTGGGCCAAACTTCATGAAACTTAAAAGGAATGTTGGCCTATATGAGGTGATGAGCAGAAACCTTTCAAAATTTTCAAAATGGCTGTCGTTGCCATGGAAACGGAAAAAAGGCGGGAAAATTCAATGTGCTCAGAATTGTATGAAATTTTACAGGAAAGTTGCCTAGCATGCATAGAATTGGTTTATAGTCTTAAAATTTTCAAAATGGCGACCGTTGCCATGGAAACGGAAAAAAGCGGGAAAATTCAAAGTGTTCAGAATTGGATGAAATTTTACAGGAAGGTTGCCTAGCATCCATGGAATTGATTTTTGGTTTTTAAAATTTTCAAAATGGCATCCGTTGCCATGGAAAAGAAAAAAAGGCGGGAAAATTTAAATTCTCAGAACGGGATGAAATTTTACAGGAAGGTTGCCTAGCATGCATAGAATTGATTTTTGGTCTTAAAATTTTCAAAATGGCGACTGTTGCCATTTAAACAGACCAAAGGCGGGAAAATTTAAAATGCTCCAATTTGGTTAAAATTTTGTGGGAAAGTTGTCTGACATGTAGAAATGATTTTAAGCCTCAAAATTTTTAAGAGGACTACCATTGCCATGGAAATGGAAAAAGGCAGGAAAATTCACAGTGCTTCAATTGGATGAAATTTTACATGATAGTTATTGGACGTGTAGAAATTAATGTTTAGTCTTAGAAATCTCATAAATGCTGCTGTTGCCATGGAAACTGTGGAAAACATTAACAGTGTTCGTTTGGGGGACATCTGTAATTAATATATGTAACGGTTTTCGAGTTATTAGACAAAAACTTTAATTTAACAACGGACGGACAGACGGACGCAAAGTGATGGCAAAAGCTCACCCTGGCATAGCCAGTTGAGCTAAAAAGTGGGGCAAATAATTTGTTCGGACAAGCAGTTTAGTCTGTTTATATACAGTTTAAACGACCTGATCTTCTTTGAAACATAGAAAGGGGTCTTTTTACAAAATACATTTAATTCTTATAATTACATTTTAGGAGAGAAATATTTGAAAAAAAATCTAAAAAAGGAAAGTTCACTGGGATTCTATTTTTACAAATTCATCCGTCATGTACTCCTGTACTGTGCCGGACTTAGCGAGAAAGAAGTGTCCAGAAAACAAACTACTAAATGTTTCATTCGTATTCGGTGCATTATGAATTCTTTCAATAATAAACATTAGGATAAATCTAGATGTAACAATATTCTAATTGTGACAATACACTCCCCGTCTGATATCTACTTGATATCACTATCTACATTACTAAAATAATAAGACGCTTTTTGTTAGCCAGGTTGCTGCAGAAACAACAAATACTACGACTAAGCTTCATACATCCAAAAGTTCGGATTGTTGTGCAATTTTAAAATTTCATTGGCATATATGCAATTGTACCTGCACTTAGCTAATTAACTTAATTGATTAATTACGGAATCGCGGTTTCCGTCATCGGTCCGAAATTATATAGTCAGGAACTCAAGGTCAGTCATTACTTTTTATTTTGACCTTTTTGTACAATAATTTATGAAAATATGTTCCTATAGCTATACATGTAATATGGTTAATTGTTGAGACAAAATCATGTACTAGATGTAGATGACATTTTCACGGTATGCATGTGTGTCATATCTGTTTTTATCAGCATTTTTAATTATATATACTAAAAAGATAATGTTACGTCAAGGATGAAGGTTTAAAAAATAAAAAAAGAAAAGAAAATATAAAAGTCGATGAACGAAGAGTTAGAATTTGGTTTGTATGCACGAAACATAGTGAAATAAGGGCATTAATCAATCACTAAAACCCTGAGAAGGAAAATTGCGATGCACGAAAATAACCCTTTACCACCTACTATAAACATAAATACACTGTCAGTCACAAAGAACGTGTCAGTGCACAATGGACCAATTCAGAAATTGTGCGGCATTCAAGGATTGTGAATTGAATTTTGTTATTGATCAAGAATCTTCAACTTTCGTGAAGATTGATGAATTTTATTAATTTTATTTTAACAGATTATTGTAAGATATATTTTCTTTTTAATTATATAATACAATAATTACGGTCTTTTGTATCGGTCGAGATCGGTTTAAATAGACCTCTAAATATCAATCATATTGACTGACGCTCGATATCAGTTTAAATAGACCTCTACAAAAGACCATAATTGTATAATACAAGTATTACATGAACTTCAAACATTTTTCACGATTTTAAATACTATTATTTAAAATAGTTTTCAATCAAGTTTTTCAACCTTTTTCATTTTGCAAATGATTCCAGTAGATATAGCTCTGTCTAAAATTTCTATATTGCTCCATTCTGAGTAATGAAGCTATTCGTAACCCCCATCAACGGGTTTCTACTAGTTCGTTTAAAAAAACTACAGATATTTATCATACATTCACAATTTTCACTGAATATAAAATATATACACCTTACACACAATCTTCCACCAGAAGAATTTTCTCGGTGATCGTTAACTGATCTTAAATTCACAGATGAAAGATAAATACGGTAAAAAAATACAGTGCTATCCAGGTTGAGACGAGATGGAGTCTTCCTTTTCTTACGAAGGAATTATTTGTAGTTATGATTATACTTGTAACAGGAATATCCGGAGAAGTATCTGTAAAAGTTTGTCCTTTTTCATCCAAAAGCGGATTGAGATTGGCAGTTGAACTTCTTTTGCCAATAGGCATCTTGTTACTTGTACAATCTATTTCTTCTTCACAAACTTCACGTTGTATTTATGATGTAATGAAATCTTTTGCAATAAAGTATTGTCCGCGTAGGTTCAGGCTTTGAGCTCCCATTAACACGAAAACGGGACGAACGTTTCAGGAAAGCAATACCATGTATTACGACACTCTAGTCTGAGGAGAGCGTAAATCTATCAGTCCTTATGTTGGAATTGTCTTGTGTTTTGGCCATAGAAATCTCTGAAAAAACGTGAGGACGAATCTCATCATCGTCGGGGTCAACAAGCTGGTATACGACCCCGGAGTTTTGACTGTGTTCACAAGTGAGAAGGTGTTTAGATCCTAATAGGCACTCACTATTCTGAATGTCACTGACTGGCAGTGATCTAGTAGCTGCGTCAGTCGGGGTTTCACTTGTGTTCACATAATTCCATTGTTCTGGACTTCTTAATTTTCGTTTTCTTTCTATTCTATTCCCAACATAAATAGAAAATCTTCTGATGTCGTTGGAGATGTAACCCAGTACGACCTTACTATCTGTATAGTATTTGACACAATCGATGGACAGGTTTATGTGTTTTTATCCACACTGTGCAACTTCTACTGCCAATACTGCAGCACAAAGTTCTAAACGAGGATTTCTGTGTCCATTTGTTTGAGCAATTTTTGCCTTTCCCAATAAAAAACAATTTTGGGATTACCATTTTCATCTATTATGCGGAGAAAAAACTACTGCAGCTACCTCTTTTTCTGAAGCATCTGAGTAAACATGAAGTTCTATGGTTACTGCTTGGCTGATGTAAGATACATATGTATGTGGAATGCGTAAAGTTTCTAGTTCTTACAGTTCATGTCGCCAAGTTTCCCATTCTGAAGCAACATCACCCGGGACTGGTTCGTCCCAATCAACTGTTGTTGAAGTAAGTTTTCTCAGAATCAACTTCCCTTGGATGATCACTGGGGCTAAGTATCCAAGTAGATCATATATGCTGTTTATCGTAGATAATACACCTCCTTTTGTTTTTTATAGGTTTCGTCTCCAGCGATAGCTGATATAGGAACATGTCTGTGTTGGCATTCCATATTAGTCCTAGGCTACGCTGGAGTGGTTTGTTGTTGATTTCAAGATCCAAATCTTTCAAGTTATAGCTAAATCACTTGTTGGAAACGCACACTTACCTTCAGCACTGTTGGATGCGAACTTGTGCAAACGCAGATTCCCGTACTTCTTCTATGATGCTTGTGTGTCTTTGTCAACTTTGATGGCTTCTTCTGCTGTTGTGAACGAAGTTTATCCATCATCAACATAAAAATCTTTAGTCACAAAATTTGTAAAATCTTGGCCGCACTCTGGCTTTGCGTAGCCCCAAAGTTGCCACTGCTGCGGATGGACTGTTGCCGAAGACATGGAATTACAAAAACAGGATAACAGAAAACACCTACAATGGCCAAGAACTACAATCACATGCCACAATTTACAAGCAAACTGCACAAGAAAAACAATAATGAAAACAAGAGACAAACATAAATAACGATAGGAACTCGGTATAGCCGGACTTGGTACCGGTACTAGCAAAAACCAGTGGTAGGGTTAAACCGGTTTATGGGTACCCAAACCCCCCCCTTTCTCTATAGTATCATAAACATGCGAATAAAACCCAATACAGGTAGACTACTAACTCAATGACCACTATCTTGGAACAGAAAAAGCATATGACAAAACGTAATTTTTAAAGAAGGGTCAAAGAGTGCTCGCCGCTAAACTGCCGGCTAGCTCAAGGAATCTAGTCTGCTGGTAAAACACTGTCGAACTACGGAAGAAAAATCGAACTCAAAACTCCCCGAAGGGTTTGGTAAAGAGTCTTCATGTATTTCAGTAGACATCGGCAGTATCAGTGAGAGGCCAGTATATATGTAAAGTCTTCAGGTCACTGGAATCCAAAGCCAATTTAACGGATTTGTTCAGAATATCTCGTCGATATCCACTATTACGTAAAGAATGTAAGTTACGTCCCAGTTTTTCTGGATTATTTATCAGTATTTGACATTTTCAACAACATTTCCATAAAATCGAGGATGAGAAATGACCTTTGTAATTAGCTGTTTGCGAGTCACGTCATATCTAGATATCAAATGTTCATATCTTCTGTAAAACTTCTTAAAAGTATTTAATAATTTAAGAAATCTGTAACCTTGTTGTAAAAGTTTGGATGTGAGTGTAAGGTTACGCTCATTAAAATCATCAAGGGTGGAACAAATGCGAGCGAATCGTACAAGTTGAGATATATACACCCCGTAGGATAGAGCTAGGGGAACGTCGCCGTCAAGAAAGGGGAAATTAGTAATAGTAAAATCAAAATCATCCCTTTTATCATAAACTTTAGTTTTTATTTTACCCGAGTCAATGGTGAAACTTAGATCCAGAAAAGGGCAGTATTTAGAATCATTGTTTGCCTTATTACAGTCCTTGTATCAGTAGCCGTTACTTATTGACGGATTGTTGACTAATTGATGACGGATTTTTGACTGATTGATGACTGATTTTTTACTGATCGATGACGGATCCATGAATAACGGATGTGTACGTATTTTACGGATGGAAACGTATTTTACGGATGTAAACGTATTTTACTGATCGCATCCGTCAATTACGTGTTGTATCAATCAGTAAATCACGTATGACGGATACGTAAATATTTGGAATTTTAAGGCAAAACGAATTAACATATTATTATTCTCGTGTGTTTCCAGGTTGTTAGATACATCTTTTTCGAATATAAAAACGAATAAACGAATGCTGTGTTTTGTTTCAATTTAAATCGTTTACATGTATTTGTGAATGAGAACTGGGTATCTATAAACTGCATAATACAAATCTGCGTTTTAGACTCGATCTTTGAAAATGACCAAAACAATATTTTTTTTCCAAATGTTAGTGATCATATTCTTTCAAAGGAGTTTTATATTTTGCACAACATAATTTTAATGAATTTTGACATATAGTTAGATTTTTAAATGTGCGGTTTAAACTCTGTCTATAAAAATGACCAAAACAATTGAAATATTTCAAAAATTTTTTTCATCATATCCTTTCGAAGGAGTTTTATCTTTTGCAAAACACAATTTTAATGAATATTAACATATTTAAGGCTTGAAAAGTTAGATTTTTAGTGTGCAGTTTAAACTCTGTCTACAAAAATGACCAAAAGCATTGAAATTTTTGGAAAATTTTATTCATAATATCCTTTCGAAGGAGTTTTATCTTTTGCGAAACACAATTTTAATGAATTTTAGCATACTTAAGGGTTGAAAAGTCAGATTTTGATTGTGCGGTTTAAACTCTGTCTATAAAAAAGTCCATAAGAATTGAAATATTTAAAAAGTTTTATTCATCATATCCTTTCGAAGGAGTTTTATCTTTTGCGAAACACAATTTTAACAATTTTCAGCATATCTGAGTTTGAAAAGTCAGATTTTAAGTCTGTGGTTTAAACTCAGTCTGTAGA
>MJUU01051885.1:60195-74436 GCA_002080025.1 Modiolus philippinarum | reverse complement strand
AAAGGGTACCTATTTTGTGAAATCAACTCCTCCTACAGTTTTCAACCTACAATTTTGAAACTTCACAAAATGTTTCTATATATATTGTAGATGTGCACCTCCCTTTATGGAATTATTTTGAAAATTTTTATCTGTTTTTACTGACTTTGGAACTTAGTCATTTTTTATCGACATTTTCAACAAAGGGTACCTATTTTGTGAAATCAACTCCTCCTACAGTTGTCAACCTACAATTTTGAAACTTCACCAAATGTTTCTATATATATTGTAGATGTGCACCTCCCTTTTTGGAATTATTTTGAATTTTTTTTTCTGTTTTTAGGGACTTTGGAACTTAGTGATTTTTTTATTGACACTTTCAATAAAGGGTACCTATTTAGTGAAATCAACTCCTCCTACAGTTTCCAACCTACATTTTTGAAACCTCACAAAATGTTTCTATATATATTGTAGATGTGCACCTCCCTTTTTGGAATTATTTTGAATTTTTTTTCCCTGTTTTTCACAGACCCATTAGGGAACCTAAAAAACAACACTTTATAGCTAGAAGCACTAAAACGCAACCCGGCCATTTGATTCTTTGACCCATTTTTTTATTCTATAATTTCATTTTATACTTCTTTTGGAGCATTCTGACAAAATTTTATTCCATTGGTGTTATTTTGTCACATTCATTATTTGATAAACATTCCTCATGTTAAAGCTATGAAAAATGCATAGGAGTTCAGTTTCCCACCATTTTTTCAAGCACTTGTATCCCAGTAATTTCATCGGTAACCTATTAATTTTTTTGGCTTGAATTACTTCTTTTACAAATTTTTAGCAAAAAATCACATTTAATAGGAATCCTTATTATTTTAAAATTGACCAGCGAACATCCTTAAGGTACATGCTTTTGGAATATAACATCAACAGTGTGTTCATGGGCAAAATATTTTACATGTTTTGACATGGAAAAAAGAGAGTCCACATATCTGACCAAATGTAAGAAATCAATGGAACTACCTTAATTCAGTTTATATGATATGTATATTGACATTGTAATTTTACAGGAAACACATCCAGTATCGGACAATACCGAATTTGTCATGAGAGATATGCATGTGTTTGGTTGTCTGATGTGTGAAATGTTCCTCAACCCAGTCCTTTATATGGAGGAACCAAACACACCATTATTAAAGAGATGGAATTTAATATGTAAATATTGTACAGAAAACACTGTGTCTATACCCAGGTAAGTATAATTGTAAATGGTCATGATTGTAGTGCATTTGAAAAACATTCTTGGATATCAACATTGGATTTTTCTTTCTATATGCCACATGTGCTCCTCTTAAGAGATTTTATTTTTTCTGTAAATGGATGTTTTCCCTGTAAGACAGCCCACAGGGTCCCTTGAAGCTGTCTTACACAGGTAATTGTCCAATCCCACATTGTGATTTGTTTGATGTCACAATTGTTACCACAATAAACTCCATGGATGATTTGACATCCCAATTGAGAACTCTACAAGAAATGGCAAGATTTACTTTCTCTTTGGTTGAAAGTTGTATTTTATGGAAGAAATAGGTCCTTACATTCAACAAAAATTAAAGATCCGGATATCTTCCACAAGTGTGAGAAATTCTATGTCTTTTACCCTCATTTCATTGGAAAAAGACGGAATTTCTCACACTCGTGGAAGATGTCCTTTATTATACTCCTCGCTTTAGCAGGTGGTATACATTGATCATGGCATCCGTACGTTCGTCCGTCCATCTGTCTGTCTGTTCGTTCGTCCGTCCACCATAGGGTACCTACTTTGTGGCGACAACTCCTCCTAGAACACTTGATGAAATTCACTGAAACTTTTACAGAATGTTTAGTACATATTGCCTTTGTGCACTAGCTATTTAAAATTTGATTAGATTTTTTATACGACCGCAAAAAATTTTGAGGTCGTAAATTGGTATGATACTGGCAGCGTTGTCGTCGGCGGCGTCGGCGGCTGCGGCGTCGGCGTCTGTGGACACTTCGTTTCCGTGCGATAACTTAAGGTCTAGTTGAGCAATCCTTGTGAAATTTTAACACAATGTTCCTTGGCATAAAAGGAAGGCAGGGATTGGTTTTGGGTATACTGGCCCTGCCCGTTTTTTAGAAAAGGACCAAAAAGGGCCAAATTGGGTGTTTTCGTATATTGGGCTGTAGAATATTTACTATTTATCAGATTTTGATGGGGTTTCTTTCATTGTACTCCTGAGAAAATTTCCAATCTGGAGTATGTCAACGGATTTCATGTCGCATGTACCGTTCATGAAATAAATGGGCCCAAAACTAGCACAGCACCATCAAATTTTTGTTAACTTTTTTCCTTTCCGAGTAATTAGGTTCCAAAGGGGGCCAAAATTGCAAATGTACAGATTACTCAAAATTTTTATCTTTTATCAGATTTCGATGGGATTTTTTTCTTTGAATTCCTTTTATTGTAAGCTCTCAGTAGTATGCTAACAGATTTGGCATATCTCTTACCGTTTCCTAGCTATAAGGGTTCAAAGGGGCCAAAATTGCTAATTTTCAAAATATGTAAAATATTTTTTTTTCCATCGGATTTCAATGGGATTTTTTTCTTTGGATTCCTCTTGTTGTTAGGTTTCAGTAGTATGCCAATAGATTTGGTGAATCAATTAGCGTTTAAGAGCTATAAGGGGTCAAAGGTACCAAAATTGCTATTTTTGATATTTTTCAAAATATCTTAAATCTTTATTTTATAGGATTTAAATGGGATTTTTTTACTTCAGATTCCTCTTTGATGTAAGCTTTCAGTAGTTTGTCAGCAGTTTTTGTGTAACTCTTTCAGTTTTTCAAACTTTATGGGATTTAAAGGGCTAATTTTTATGTTCCCCAGGCCTACTTTGTGTCCAGCTAATTACTGTGTCTAGCTCCCTATTATGTTCATCTAATTACGATATTAAGCTCTTTACTGAGTCCACATTCACTTTAAAATACACTTGTTCAAATTTCAGTTGTCGACATGCTGCGGTCGTATCATGCTGCGCTCGGCGTAGCCCTTTATTTCAATGGGGAGCGGGGGGTATGGTATTTGTCGTTTGTGGCTGCTCCCACTTCTAGTTCTTGAATGAATAACAGTTTGGTAACTTAACCTTTAGATTGAAAAAGGTTTGTGTCACTAAAACAGATACAGGCTAACATGTGGGTAGATATTGATAAATTTAAAAGCTTAACTCAAAATGAAATACAAAAGATAGGTGTCTACTCAGTCTTCACCAGTAAACCAGGGTGACTGAATTTTTACTTAAAATCACTGTCGCAAATAAATTCAAAACATTTAATCAAAAACTTAATTTTAAAACTACCAGTTAAATTTTTAGAACTATACTTCTATGCTTAAGTTATATAAATATTGTTTTCAAATGAACCTTTTAAAGATCTTTTTTCCATGAAAAAACATGTATGATATAAAAATATAATAATTTTAATTTTAGGTCAATACAAAGAGCAGTTGATATTTTGTTAAACATGGAGAAATACAAATCACAATGTGAAGATTATGACTTCCATTACCCAGTGATAACTACAGCAGACATGCCTTATCCATCTCCGTCACAGCTGTTGAGTCCATTTGTCAGCATCATACCATTTCCAAATTATTTCCCTTTATTATACGAAAATATTTGTAAATTAAAAGAAGTAGATAACAAACTACAACAAATACAGCTTGATAGTCAGACGAATGTCCTTGAAAAGCAGAAATTATTGAAGGTCACGGCTCGTGAAAAAGTAACTGTCATGCAGAAATACTTGGAAACAATTCATGGCCAGCTTAATGAAGAAGGTGTAGAACTTTTACTTCCACATCTTGAGGAATTATTTGAAAATGAAGATACAAGTGTTCAAGCAGCATGGTCTCTGTTTAATTTGATTGGACTAGAAATTGAGAGAGGCAAGCTGAAGAGCGTATTTTTACCATATTTGGTAAAACTTTACCATGTAGAATATCCCACACCAAAGTATATGAAAATTTATCACCGAAGTTTTATTGTACAGTTAATTCTACAATTTGGATTAGATACCTTTCTTATAAATTTTTCTACAATGTTAGTCGAGGCTGTCGCAGGATATAAGGACTATATTTTTGAGGACTTGTATGCTGAACAATCAGATGTGGAATCTTTCCTTAGTAAAAATCCCATGCATTTACCTGTGTTGAAAGAAGAAAATGGAAAATCCAGTGCAAGCCATCAGAGTGCAAATTATTCAGATAAGTATTGTGAAAATGCAACTCCGGACGATGTTGATGACATAGAAGATGAAGTTCAAGATGAAGCTGGTAGAGAAATAGATAACCACTCAGTATCAGATGTCAGTATGAATGGTGAAGACCAAACATCTCTTCAGAGTTATGATGAAGCAGACGACAGAAGAAAACACAGTGATGACACAGAATCAGCACATAGTGTGCCTGGTGTTTTTGTCCAATCAGAAGCTGAGGAGGAAGAGATGGAGGATGTACTTCAGTTTCAGGTATTGATTAATGTGAAAGAAAGTACTGTATATTTAGTTATTATGCCCCAGATCTTTAGATCAGGGGCATATTGTTTTTGCCCTGTCTGTCTGTCTGTCTGTCTGTCCACAACTTTAACCTGGCTCATAACTTTTGAACCAGATCTGATAGGACCTTCATATTTAGTACATGTATTGATCATATGAAGCTGAACACCATTATGCAAATTTCACTAAGGTCAGGTCAAAAGTCAAGGTCAAAGAGGTCAAAATATGTTAATAGATCTCATAAAGCTTACTAGTATAAATGCACCAAAAAAAATGGGTCAGGTCAAAGATCAATGTCACTGAGTGCAAATTTGAAAACTTTAACAAAAACTTTAACTTTGCCTTTACCTTTTCAACCAGATATGAAAGGACCTTCATATGTGGCCTGTATATTGGTCATATGAGCTGAACAGCATTATGCAAATTTAACTAAGGACAGGTCAAAGGTCAAGGTCACAGAGGTCAAAATGTCAAAATCTAGATTTCGCTTTAACCCGTTAATTACACTTGCTAGAGGCTTGAAATTTCATATGTGATTAGATCTAATGGAGCTTAGTACAAATCAACCAATACAATTTGGGTCAGGTCAAAGGTCAAGGTCACTGAGTGCAAATTTTAAAACTTAAGCATTGCCTTTATCTTTCCAATCAGATGTGATAAGACCTGTATATTGGTTATATGAAGCTGAACAGCATTCAACAAATTTCACTAGGTTGGGACAAAGGTCAAGGTCACAGAGGTCATAAGGTCAAAATCTAGATTTTGCTTTAAGCTCCTTCATTACAATTGCAAGAGGCTTGATATTCTCAATGTAAGTAGATCTGATTGAGCTTAGCACAAATGTCTTCTTAACCTTGATTTCTAGTGTATATTGCAATTTTTAGCATTAATTTAGTAATGTAGACATGATATGTACCGGGAGCACAGTTTTTCACAAACACATCTTGTTTTTGCATCTGATTTTGTTTACAATTTGGGTATAACCCAATTAGGGATTTATTTGTTGTGTTTACACATGTAGTTCATATTTTAATGTTTTATCTATTACATTTGAATGTACATTGAATTTATGTGTGCTTATTTTCAAGAAACAATGTCAACCCAAAATATAGCAAAAATTAAACACACTCAAAAATATCCCAGTATATAGAAGTTGAATTTAAAACTATGATATCGAAGGTTTATACACTTGGAATATTTTTTATTCATTTTCAACATAGTTAATGAAATATGGAAACCTTAATGAAAATACAATGTATATCTTTACTGTAATGATGCTGTTGGAGTTACATGTCCTTAGCTTTTGAGTACTGATGTTGAAATAAAAAAAGTGTTAAAAACATAACTAGCGAAAGCAAATGAAGTCTGTCATTATTTTGGAACTAAGAACATTTGGTATCTTTATACTTTATAGTGTTCAGAGGAACTAGATGACGATAGCCATAGAACAGACGCTGATTATGGATATGTCAAAAACAATTCCACAATGCCAAAAACTGAAAGCAGCATTCCTAAGTTTAATATGATCAGAAGTGAAACAGATGAATTTGCAAATACCATGTCAGAGAGAACGGCTGCAGAAGTCATAAACATCAGAGATGTTTCCATGGAAACAATAAAATGGCTGTCACATAGATTGGGACCCTTTCTAACTGCAAAATACCTGTCCAGAAACCTGTTGAGGATGGTTGTTTTGTGTTACCTTGGGGAGGAACAACTTATGTCTATAGATGATAAAGGTAATAATCTAAATGATGAAAAATAAAGATAGTCAGAATAATAAGGGCCCCGCATCAAGATGCGGGTGCCCTATAGTTTTCACTTTGTCCGTCTGTCAGTCCGTCTGTTTGTCCATCTGTCTGTCCGTCCGTCTGTCCGTCAACGATGTTTTTGGTCGAAGTTTTCTGGGCTTTTACAAGTGGGAATGATTTCATATTTGGTCTGAAGCTTTATGATGATGAGTTGTACTGTGTAAGCAATTTTAATATTTGCCGTGCCACTACTTCCTGTTTGCCAATTTTCAAAAAACTTTAACCTTGCCTCTAGAAGGTAGGCTTTTAGTGGTAGGGTGTTCATATTTGGTATGTAACTTCCTTATGATGAGAGCTTACTTCTGGTACCATACTTGTAGACATTTTGACCTTGACCTTGCCCCTAGGGCAATTTTTAAAAAAACTTTAACCTTGCCTCTAGAAGGTAGGCTTTTAGTGGTAGGGTGTTCATATTTAGTATGTAACTTCCTTATTATGAGAGCTTACTTCTGGTACCATACTTGTAGACATTTTGACCTTGACCTTGCCCTGAGGGCAATTTTCAAAAAAACTTTAACCTTGCCTCTCGAAGGTAGGCTTTTAGTGTCAGGGTGTTCATATTTGGTATGTAACTTCCTTATGATAAGAGCTTTCTTCTGGTACCATACTTGTAGACATTTTGACCTTGACCTTGCCCCTAGGGCAATTTTTAAAAAACTTTAACCTTGCCTCTAGAAGGTAGGCTTTTAGTGGTAGGGTGTTCATATTTGGTATGTAACTTCCTTATGATGAGAGCTTTCTTCTGGTACTATACTTGTAGACCTTGCCCTGAGGGCAATTTCTAAAAAACTTTAACATTGCCTCTAGAAGGTAGGCTTTTAGTTGTAGGGTGTTCATATTTGGTATGTAACTTCCTTATGATAAGAGCTTTCTTCTGGTACCATACTTGTAGACATTTTGACCTTGACATTGCCCTGAGGACAATTTTCAAAAAACTTTAAGTGTGCCCCTAGAAGGTAGGCTTTTAGTGGTAGGGTGTTCATATTTGGTATGTAACTTCCTTATGATGAGAGCTTTCTTCTGGTACCATACTTTTAGACATTTTGACCTTGACCTTGCCCTGAGGGCAATTTGTAAAAAACTGTAACCTTGCCTCTAGAAGGTAGGCCTTTAGTGGTAGGGTGGTTATCTTTTGTATGTAACTTCCTTATGGTGAGTGCTTTCTTGTGGTACCATATTTGTAAACTTTTAGACCTTGACCTTGCCCTGAGGGCAATTTTTTAAAAACTTTAACTTTGCTTCTAGAATTAAGTTGTTTAGTGGTAGGGGTTTCATATTTGGTATGAGACTTTCTTTTGATGAGAGCTTTCTAAAGGTACCATATTTGTATTTGACCTTGACCTTGCCCTGAGGACAATTTTTCAAAAACTTGAACTTTGCTTCTAGAATTTAGTGATAGGGTGTTTATGTTTGATATGTGACATTCTTGTGAAGAATTTATTGTGCATTGAGGTTACTGGAATCCCCGGCGAGCTATGTTGTCTTCTGACAACTCTTGTTATTATACCACTCTATGGATGAAAATTTTTCNTTTCATTTTCCCTAGTTTGTGTCCAGCTAATTACTGCGTCAATCCCCTTATTGTGTCCATGCAATTATTGTGTCAAGCTCTTTAGTATGTCCACACTCACTTTCAATTACACTTGTTCAAATTTCAGTGGTCGACATGCTGCGGTCGTATCATGCTGCGCTCGGCGTAGCCCTTTATTGATATATCACTCTATGGATGAAAATTTTTCGTCAAAGTTTTCTGGGCTTCTACAGATGGGAATGATTTCATATTTAGTCGGAAGCTTTATGATGATGAGTTGTACCGTGTAAGCAATTTTCAGGTTTGCCATGCCACTACTTCCTGTTTGCCAATACTTTAACTTTTTATTACACCACTATATGGATGAAAAATTTTCGTCAAAGTTTTTTGGGCTTCTACAGATGGGAATGATTGCATTTTTTTGTCTGAAGCTTTATGATGATGAGTTGTACCGTGTAAGCAATTTTCAGGTTAGCCATGCCACTACTTTCTGTTTGCCGATACTTTAACTTTTTATTATACCACTCTATGGATGAAATTTTTCGTCAAAGTTTTCTGGGCTTCTACAGATGGGATGATTTCATATTTAGTCTGAAGCTTTATAATGATGAGTTGTACCTTGTAAGTAATTTTCAGGCTTGCCATGCCACTTTTTCCTGTTTGCCGATACTTTAACTTTTTATCATACCACTCTATGGATGAAAAATTTTCGTCAAAGTTTTCTGGGCTTCTACAGATGGGGATGATTTCATATTTTGTCTGAAGCTTTATGATGATGAGTTGTACTGTGTAAGAAATTTTCAGGTTTGCCATGCCACTACTTCCTGTTTGCCGATACTTTAACTTTTTATTATACCACTCTATGGATGAAATTTTTCGTCAAAGTTTTCTGGGCTTCTACAGATGGGAATGATTTCTTATTTGGTCTGAAGCTTTATGATGATGAGTTGTACGCTGTATTCAATTTTCAGGTTACTTCCTGTTTGCCGATACTTTAACTTTTTATTAAACCACTCTATGGATGAAAAATTTTCGTCAGTTTTCTGGGCTTCTACAGATGGGAATGATTTCATATTTTATCTAAAGCTTCATGATGATGAGTTGTATTGTGTAAGCTATTTTCAGATTTACCATGCCACTATTTCCTGTTTGCCTATACTTTAACTTATTATTGTACCACTCCATGGATGAAAATTTTTGTCAAAAGTTTTCGTCAGTTTTCTGGGCTTCTACAGATGGGAATGATTTCATATTTGATCTAAAGCTTCATGATGATGAGTTGTATTGTGTAAGCTATTTTCAGATTTACCATGCCACTATTTCCTGTTTGCCTATACTTTAACTTATTATTGTACCACTCCATGGATGAAATTTTGTCAAAGTTTTCTTGGCCTCTACAACTGGGAAATGATTTGATATTTGGTGTAAAGCTTCATGATGATGAGTTGTATCGTGTAGCTATTTTCAGGTTTGCCGTGCCACTACTTCCTGTTTGCTGATAGTTTTTAACTTTTTATTTTAAAGTATTTTCATAAACCAATGTTGATAACTTGGTACAAAGGAAGTGACTGCCTTTTGCGGGGCCCTCCTGTGTTCAGCAGTACCTCTAGTTCTGTTTTCTGATGAGCAATTGGTCTGAGGATTTTTTTTTATTATTTTGGCCAACCCCTTTGTCCATTATACAACTTGGACAAACAATAAGAGTACATGTACTTAAGATTCCATATACCTTTACATGATAAACTTTCAAAGTTCAAATTATAAAATTTTCAAACATTTATCAGGATCAGGATTTTTCACAAAATATGCTTGGATTTTTGGACTTGTTAATTTTGACAACAGGACATTAGGATGAACCCCGTCTTGCCCTATTTTTAATGGTGCCATTTGATTCTTATTGCTTCTAAACCTGCAAGCCACAGATTTTAATATGATGCTGGATGTAGCCTCTGATATGATAGAATGGTGTCAAAATTATCATAGCACAAATTATCAAATTTACTGTATATATGTACATGTACTTTTTTTGCATGTGTGCACTTATGCATCAAAGGTTGTAAAATTTGAATTTTAATGGTTTTATATTGTAAGATTTGAAATGAGATAGTAGTATTTTATTTGATGCAATCAGCTGCTGTTTAAAATTTGCATGCTGGCAGCAGTTGCTAGTGTTTCATACTGGAAATTTGATTTTATACCTTTTAGATGATAAAATAAAAACCTCCCGATTGGTACTTGGTGACAGACATGCTGAGAAGGTGATTAAATGTTTGATATTCATTGCCCAGTTGTATGGAGAACAAGTGATTTTACTTCAGTATATTCCATCTATAGTTGATTCAGTAAGTAGTTCTTTTTAATGAATTTCATTTTATTTTTATCTGCAAGTAAAATTCATGGTCACATATGAAGAAGTTAAGTATTATTCAATTCGTAAATTCATTTTAAGGTAGATTGAGATTTTTATAGTTTTTGAAATAATATTATTTATTGGAAAAGGGAGTTAATATGACATTTAGTTCTTTTTATACGACTGCAAAAAATTTGGAGGTCGTATAATGGTATGGTGCTGTCGTCGTCTGCGTCATCGTCCGTAGACACTTTTATTTTTGGTCAATAACTTAAGTTCCAGTTGATCAATCCTTTTGAAATTTTAACACAATGTTCCTTGGCACAAAAGAAAGACTTTCAGTTGTTTTTGGATTTTGTGGCCCCTCCCGTTTTTAAAAAAGGGGCCAAAAAGGGCAAAATTGGGTGTATTCACATCATTGGCTGTAGAATTTTTATTATTCATCGGTTTTTGATGGGGTTTCTTTCAGTGTGCTCCTGAGGAAATTTCCAGTCAGTGATAAGTCAACGGATTTCACGTCGCATGTACCATTCATGAGATAAATGGGGCCCAAAAGGGGAGAATCACAAAAATTTTATTTTTTTTTATTTCTAGTCCGATTTTGATGCAGTTTTTTTCAATGGATTCCTTATGAAAAATCAATATGGCGCTCAATCATTAGATATTTGATCACATGTTTCCTTTCAGAGCTTTGAGGGGCCAAACGGGTTGAAATTGCAAATGACTTGAAATGTGCAGATTACATAAATTTTTTATTTTTCATTGGATTTCGATCGGATTTTTTTCTTTACATTCCTCCTATTTTAAGGTTTCAGTAGTATGTCAACGGATTTTGCTTATCTCTTACCATTTCCAAGCTGTAAGGGGTCAAAGGGGTCAAAGTTTCTATTTTCACAATTTTCACAAATATGTAAAATCTTTATTTCTCAGCAGATTTAGATGTTTTTCTAGTTTTCCATTGTTTGTGTCCTTCTAATTTCTGTGTTAAGCTTAAATTGTGTCCATCTAATTACTGTGTCAAGCCTTTTACTATGTCCACATTCACTTTAAATTACATTTGTTCAGATTTCAGTGGTTGACATGCTGCGGTCGTATCATGCTGTGCTCGGCGTAGCCCTTTATTAACTAATTATGACATCAAAATGCAAAGATAAAAAAAAGAACATTCCAGCATGAAAATTAATTCAGTTCTGCATCCAACTCGTGTTTCAAGATGTGCGAAAATCAAATGCGTCATGTGTTAGTGTCATTCTACTCTAAAATTTAACTTTGCAATGATTAAATAGACTTCGTTTAAGGTAGATAGTTGTCTAAAATTTTCCGCTTCTCATCTCTACACTAATTTAAATCTTGTTTCTTTTTACCTGGTTGGCATTGAGTGAACAATCTACCACACCAAGGGGTAGTAGATGTCCACTTCTTTAGTAGATGTTCATTACTTCAACAGAAAGATTATCCAGGTTATAAAAAAGGTAAAACAATATTTTGTTACACAAACATATATATTTTTTTCTAGGTTTATGTAGCTAGGAAAAGACTAACAGCCAAAACTGAAGCTGGTTTGGTTAGCTCCCTTGTACTGCTGCGTCACCTAATACCACAAATATCAGACAAAACTGTCATGGACATTTTAAAGGTTTGTGAAATATCTGCGATAACAATATCCTTAAAAAAATGAAAAATCCATTCAATTAAAATATATCAACCTGAGAATGAATTACTTTCTAATCTTGAAACAATTAGATAAGTGAATTATTTTGGCAGAAAATTATAGGACTGATCAAATATTGCAAATTATTTCAATTCCCTGATAAGTCAGAAAGGGCATGTTAAATAGGTAAGCATCTACTAATATGCACACATAATCCTTCATTTGAAGATTAATGTCTGAAAAGAAAGTTTGTGGTCAGAAAAAATCACAAGGTCAAAAATATCATATATGTGATATTGAAGGTTAAACTCTGTAGGTTAGAAGATGGTAATAAATGCTAGATCTAGAGAAGCATGAACATAATATTTCAAGTTCAGATCCATAGATGAATGCAAGATCTAGAAAAACAAATTTAATACATCAAGTTGAAAACAAGAAGTACTGTTCTTAAGTGTATTTATAATTTATTTCCAGGAGACTATCATCAAGGAAATCTTACAACAGATGATAAGAGTAGTAGCTTCTCCATCCCATAATTTCCCTACAGGCAGTACAATGAGAACTGTGATTTGTCATAAGTTTGTGGATGTGGTATATATTTTAGGGATAAGGATAGGATTTGAGATGACTAGACAACATATGACTGGGTTACTGAAGAATTTCTTTGTTTGTTTTAATCCTATCAGTGATGTGACACAGAATAGTGTCACAGATTCACCAGAAACCCTGAGATCTGTCAAATCTAATGGTGAGTTTATTTACTATATATAGTTACTTTTACATCTACTGTCATTATATTGCTGAGTTTTGATCTTTTCTGGATAGATATTTTGTTAAATTTATGTTTTGTTAAAAAATAACACCATCAAACATGACATAAATAGAAAAAAAAGGAAAATGCCAACCAAAGAACCTTTACATAAGCCAGTAATACCGTTAGATGTTTTGTTTGTGATGATTGTAGATTTGGACTTAGCTCGATTATGTCTCTCCCCTCTTAAGGGGAAGACATATTGTTTTTGTCTTTTCCGTCTGTCGTCTGTCCATCCGTCAGTCTGTCCATCAATCCATCCGTCCGTCAGTCTGTCTGTCAGTACTAGTCCGTCGGGACTCTGTTCCTCTGTCCATCTGTCTGTCCATCACAAAGTTTGTGGATGCCAATTCTCCTACATCTTTCATCGGATTTCAACCAAACTTCACAGGATTGTTGACCATCATGCCTAGTTGTGCATATCGGATCACCTGATTGATATGCTAATTTTTGTTGGAGTTATGCCAATTCTCCTACATCTTTGAACGGATTTCAACCAAACTTGACAGGATTGTTGACTGTCATGCTTAGTTGTGCATATCTTCTTGCTGGATTGAATGGAAAAACTGTGTGGGAGTTATGCCCCATTTTGTCATAAAATTTTGAATTTTAAATTTAAATCCTCTTACAACTTTCATTGGATTTCAACCAAATTTAAAATTGAGTAATATTCAAAGGCAATGGCAACATGTAAAGATACATATCATCTCCAGGAAGATATGTATCGGGGGGAGACATTCATTTTTGTATCAAAAATACACTTTCTAATTGATTATGAAATTCTAGATTTGTGACTTAAGATCATGCACCACTAAAATATATTCAAGAAAATACACAACACCTATTATATGTAAATTTCTTATCATCTCTTTCTACAGAGGGGTTGAAACAATATGTGTTTTTGGAGTCAACAATATCGAATTGTTTTATCTAGTTTGTTTTTCTGTTTCTTTGATTGCCCATGGATTGTATATTTTTAACTAAATTCTGACTCATTATGAAATTTATATTTTAGATGTATGCAATTTTTTGTTTCCAGTTTGTGTTGTGCTTCTAGTTCTTATCCCCTCGAATTAAATGAATTATAATTGTGTGCAAATAGGTGAGGGCTTTTCCAGGAAAAAATGTACAGGGGGGCAGGAACGCAAGTCAAAATTAAGGGTACCACCACCATAATTTTAATGATTTTTTTCAGGTATAAGCAATAAGTATAGTTAAGTTTAACACCCCCCACCAAGGTAAAAATAAATAATTTGCGTTCCTGCCCCCCTGTACATTTTTTTCTGGAAAAGCCCTGATGTTAAACTAATTTGAATATTGTAGCTTCGTTAGATGAATCATACTGCAACATCAAGAGAGATGATTCCACACAAGAATACATGATAGGAACTCCTGTTAGTGTTCTCAGTCAAGGGTCTATGTCTCCACAAATTAGTCCAATCAAACTTGTACGGAAACAACCACATAGCTTGTCAACAAACTCAGAAGACAGAGGTATGTGTATTGCTAGAACTTAAACTGGATTGACTATTATTTTGT
>MJUU01051885.1:8734-24246 GCA_002080025.1 Modiolus philippinarum | reverse complement strand
GCCACGTTAAGTTTTTCTGCTTAAGTCCATTTCTCAATAACTAGAAGTGGTAGGTTGATAATATTTGGTATGTAGGTTGGTCTTGGGTAGTACATGTCAGTCTGGCAGGTGACTTTTGTCCTCGACCTCAATTTCACGGTCTAGTGAGCATGTTCACTTTTCTTATTAGTTCACATAGATTTCACATCAATTTAGAGGCCAGCAGGAACGTTTGAGACATCTTTTAGGGTCTTCACTTGTTATATGCATTTTTTTAACAGTCCTGAATTATATTTAAAGAAAAACACCCTGAGACCCTCAAGGAAAATGCAACACTCAACACCAAAGATGTTGTAGAATGTGCCCTTTCCTTGTTGCATCTGTGCTCTAAAGATCTTTTGGATCAATTATGTCAAATATCCAAGCAAAAATAAGTTGACAGAGCCATGTTTGAAAACTGTTCCCTGTGCTTGGATTTTCTCAGAAAAACAAGCACACTGTCACAGGACAAAAACGTGATATGATATCAGACCAAAAATTTCTAGATGCACAAGATATGATGTGATACAAGAAAACAAATTGTAGCTTTTGTAAGAAAAATCATTGTGAAAGAAAGACTTTCAAAAGTTAAATGGGACCCCCTTTCAGATCTTTAAAATCTCTAGAAATATCTTTAGAGGTCTCAATGAGGGTTCCTTTCTTGAAATCTTGTCAGTCCTATTTCTCCAAGGGGATAATACTTTACAAAGAGTCTTATAGAGGCTACCTTTTCCCATTTCACTGGCTTTTTTTCAGTGATTCCTACTTCATACTGGTTATCATTGCCCATACACAACTTTGCCACGATCCCATTTCCTGCTTACTCAAAAAGGCCAATCCAGCTACCCACTTATACCCCAATGAGGTCCACTTCACAGGTATCTCATGAAAAGAATCCTTTATAGCAAGTTGTAAAAACAGTAAATTCTCCTACAAATAATAGAAGACATATACCATTCCAAAAATGGTTAGTAGGAGGGGTCTGATCTCGTAATCCCGAGAAAATCACTTTCAAATTTCAAATTCCCAAGAAAATAAACTTTTTAATCCTGAGTTCCCCAAAAATGGCAATATAGATCCAAGATTTATCCTGAAAGCCTTCTGTTTGAAATGGCTTATTGTCTCAGTGTCCTGAAAAAGGTCCTGCTGCCCCTAAATTTTTTTCATGAACTGTCATAATGTAAAGAAAAAGAGTATTTTCCTCTTTTCTCCTGTCTGTTAAGTTTTAGCTTCTACATGTTTTACTTATTTCATGCTATGCATTAACTGATATGTTTTTTACTGATTACTTATATAATAAATAGTAAAGGCTATATCGTTAAGATTAACTAAGGGGAGGATAGGGAGTAGGAATGGAAATTTTTTATTTGCATTTATATACACTGAAAGGAAAAAAAAATATTGAAAGTTAAAAATTCTTCCCCTTTCTTCAAGCTAACAATGTTACTTCATACACATGCAAATCTATAGGGATTAGAATGATAGTTTCCATCAATTTAAGATGTAAATGTATGATACATGTATGCATTGTATCATTCACTGACATCTATTAAGTTGCATTTTGTACTTGGCAAAGGGAGATAATCTGAACTTTCAATGCTCTTTTTCCTTTAGGTGTAAAGTATGAAAATAGGAAGGGCAAACTTATCGGTAGATAACCAAAGAAACTCCCTTCCTACTCTCCCCCATATATTTTTGATGGAATATTCCTAGACAAAGGAAGGTACAAGTCATCTCCAATATGTCCTTGAATGGGCATTGATTTTTATACGACCGCAAAAATTTTGCGGTCGTATTATGGTATGGCGCTGGCGTCGGCGTCTGTGGACAGGATAACTTTAGTTCTAGTGAATGGATTGTTATCAAATTTTAGTATGATGTTTGTTGGCACAAGCTTAAGCCCGGGTTTTAATTTCGCGTTCCCTGCCCAACCCGTTTTTGAAAAAGAGGCAAAAAAGGAGCCAAAAAGGGGTAAAATTAGGTATTTTCGTGTCTGTGGACAGCATAACTTTGGTTCTAGTGCATGGATTGTTTTCAAATCTTAGTATGATGTTTCTTGGAACATTCTTGAGAAACTTTTTTTTCCTTTAGGTTTTTGCCCCACCCATTTCAGAATTAGGGGCCAAAAAAGGGTTAAATGAGGTGTTTTCACATATTTGACTGTAGAATCTTTATTATTTATTGGATTTTGATGGGGTTTGTTTCAGTGTGCTCCTGAGGAAATTTCCAATCTGGTATATGCCAACGGATTTCACGTAGCATGTACCACTCACGAGATAAATGGGGCCCAACAGGGGCAAATCCCAAAAAAATAATTTTTTTATTTTAAGTCCGATTTTGATGCAGTTTTTTTCAATGGATTCCTTGCGAAAAATTAATATAGCAATCAGCTATTAGATTTTTGGTAACTTGTTTCCTTTCCCAGCTNAGACGTAATGTTTGTTTACATTTCTAGTTATCAATGAATGGAAAAGTACGGCTGTTCCACGTTGGCTGTTCCATTATACTTGTTGCGATTGTCATTTTGCAGTGTCTTCTCTGAGGTCCGCGTTCAGTATACATGTAATGGCCAACTCAAAACAAAACACTGAAGAAGTCGTACATCGGTAAATACACATAATTGCCTGCAAACAGTTGTCAAGGTTCGTATTCCGAAACACACGATATTTTGCAACGATCTGGGTTGGAATTGACTAAATTTGAAATAGGATTAGGCAGGGGTGTTGATCTGTTGATTGCCGTTCGTCGAACAATGTTCAGTCCGGGGTGTTGCATATTAATTGCAGTTGATCAGAGTTTGGTCAAACAAAACTTGAGATAATGTCATTTGAGTATTTACAATGCATAACAGTCATTTTTCAATTGCATGAGAATGTATATCATAGCGCGAATTAAGATGCATGGTTGCACAAAGAACTTGGCACAGATCATTGTTTTCATGTCTTCGTGTGTTTCTTGGACGAATTATTATCTCCATAAAAAGCAGGGTATTGCTGCTCAGGTCTTGTCAGCTTTTGCCACTTGTCAGTATTCACAAATCTTCCATTCAGGTCTCTTCTTTACAATTAAATTTCAAACTGTACTTGATCAAAATGGTGCTTTCATTGTTTAGTCTATGTTGAGTGTACAGCAGGGAACCCATAATATGTAATAGGTTTCTGGTATAAAATCAAAATTCTTTGAATATTTGTCTCTAATGGTTTGATTGCCATTGATTGGCTGGTGTGATCAAATGAAGATGGCCACCAGTAAATACTTGCTGACTGTCAGAAAGGTATGTTTTCTTGATGAGCAAACATGGTTTTTGTACCTTTCTTGGTTTTTATATCATCATTATAATTGGACCCATAGTAAAAAATGAGGAATTATGCATGACACAGACAGGCAATTATTCATATCATACATGGACAATGTACATAAAATATCAATAGATTGCCATCATAGACACTAATCCACCAGTCCCTTTGGGACTTTGATTTAAACTTTAACCCTGCTTTTAGAATCTAGTCATAGTGCTAAGGTTGGGATTTCAAATATTTGACCTTGAGATCATAATTTTTAAATTTAAACAATTTTGCAAGTACAGAAAGGAGGGTAGATATTTCCACAAAAATTAGGTTTTGACAAATGATGATATTTTTTTCTTCAAATTATGGTAACGGTATGAAATTCAAGTAATTTCACGAATCACGCTTATATATTTTTGATGATTAACTGTAAAAATTTGACCCATTTAACGTTAACGATAGCTGAAAAGAGGCATTTGCAGATAACATTAAAGGGCATTCATACCTTCAGAAAGGTAATACTTTCAGATTAATTTTGCATTGACATTGTTCTATACCCAAGCCAACTATGTTGTCTACTTTCAATATCAGTCTACCCTGTTGGTTGAAACCAAATACATTTATTTGTATTGAACAGTTGAACCTCAATAGCTCAAATTACAATAGCTCCAACTTCATGGATGTCTCCAGACAATTTTGCTGTCCCTTTGTTTAAGTTCAAACATAGTTCGGCCTCTATAGCTTGAAAACCACTCTGGCTCGGACTGTTTGAAGCGGTCCCTTAGATGTTGGAGCCATTGAAGTTTGACTGTACATGTATCACAATAAATCAACAGGCAAGATTGATTGCTACTAAATACATACATACTGTAAGTGAATTAGGATTTTTGTGAAGACAGGGCTTGAAGGATATAAAAATAAAAAGTGTATTAAAATTGTGTGTCATATTTAATGAAAAACAAAGTATTCATAATAGATCTGAAGGTAAATTGCATGAGCTATACTGCAGCATATTTATTGATGGAAATATAAATCTTATGATTAGAGAAACAACGGCCGTAGAATACCGAAGGAACAAAGGAGTGGAATTTACATAAATCAAAGTCCAAAGTCATGGCAAAACGAGGACATAGAAAACAAGGACGTTAGATGGATGCAAAGCACAGAAATAGAAAACACAACATTCAAAAACAAGGCACTCACAGTGTGAACTCCAGTGAAGCTGAGAGTGATGTCAGGTGCTCCTGATGGGTAAGCATGTCCTGCTCTGTTTACAGCACCTGTCACACTGTAAGTGAGTCAATTTAGGAAAATGTCAAAATCCATAGTCAAATCTTGGAAGACCTGAATCTAGCTGAAAATGTCTGCTTTCATTTGGGATACTGACACGTCATATCTTTCAATGATGTTATGGTGACGGCCATAGAATTTCTTGAGGGATGAAATTAATAATGGTTGAACAAATCCCTGACTAAGCAGCTTTTGGGATAGTGTTTTTGCTCTGTTCAAAAAATCACTGTACAAACTACACGCTCGACAGTAACGAATCAACTGTGAAATGTAAACTCTATAGGTTGGAGAGGTACATGTAGGTACATTGCTGCTAAGAAAGGAAAAGTTCACAATTGGGAAATTAAAATCATCACGCTTGTCGTATAGCTTAGATTTCATACATCCATCTTCGTCAAAATACAACAAAAGATCCAGGTATGAAGCTGAAGTAGGTGTTCAAGTTGTTTCTTTAATTTCAAACTCATTTGGATGTAAATATTTCTTAAATTTAGGATTATTAAGAGAAAGTACATCGTCTATGTAGTGGAATCTGAAATTTAAGGACTGGGCTAAATGTTTTTGTTTTCTTTGTGTAAGCCCTTGTAAAAACTTGGCCTCGTACGAGTAAAGGAAAAGGTCAGCTAAAAATGGAGCACAATTAGTTCCCATAGGAATCCCCATTGTCTGTAGGAAAACACGACCTCCGAATTCGACAAAAATATTGTCGATAAAAAATTCTAACATTTTGATTACATCAGTCTTGGTGTACTTCTTATTTGAATCAGTGTGGATCTTAACAAAATATGTTTTGTCTTTCCCTACTACTAAAAAGGTGTATCTGCATTCTCCATTTTTAGCTCACCTGACCCGAAGGGTCAGTGTGAGCTATTGCCATCACTTGGCGTCTGTCGTCCGTCCGTCCGTTAAACTTTTCACATAATCATCTTCTCCTCTGAAACCACTAAGGCAAATTCAACCAAACTTTACAGGAATGGTGTATAGAAGGTCCTTTACAAAGGTTGCTCATTTCGTTCCGATCCGATAAAAAACATGGCCGCCAGCAGGGAACTTAGGTTTAACATTGGACCCTATGGGAAATATCACAATTTCATCTTCTGCTCTGAAAAGGCTGAAGCAAATTGAACCAAACTTTACAGGAATGATGTACTTAAGGTCCTTAACAAAGATGCCTCATTTCGTTCCGATCCGACGAAAAACATGGCTGCCAGCACGGAACATGGTTTAACATTGGACCCTATGGGAAAATCACATTTTCATCTACTCCTCTGAAACAACTGAAGCAAATTCAACCAAACTTTACAGGAATGATGTATGGAAGGTCCTTTAAAAAGATTGCTCATTTTGTTCTGATCCGATAAAAAACATGGCCGCCAGCGTGGAACTTAGGTTTAACATTGGACCCTATGGGAAAAATCACATTTTCATCTTCTGCTCTGAAAAGGCTGAAGCAAATTGGACTAAACTTTTCAGGAATGATGTACTAAAGGTCCTTAACAAAGATTGCTCATTTCGTTCAATCCGATGAAAAACATGGCGGCCAGCACTGAACATGGTTTAACATGGGACCCTATGGGAAAATCACATTTTCATCTACTCCCCTGAAACCACTGAAGCAAATTCAACCAAACTTTACAGGAATGATGTATGGAAGGTCCTTTACAAAGACTGCTCATTTTGTTGTGATCCGATAAAAAACATGGCTGCCAGCACGGAACTTATGTTTAGCATTGGACCTTATGGGAAAAATCACATTTTCAATTTCTGCTCTGAAAAGGCTGAAGCAAATTGAACCAAACTTTACAGGAATGATGTACTTAAGGTCCTTAACAAAGATGGCTCATTTCGTTCTGATCCGACTAAAAACATGGCCCCCAGCATGGAACATGGTTAGGGGAAAATCACATTTTCATCTACTTCTCTGAAACCACTGAAGCAAATTCAACCAAACTTTACAGGAATGATGTATGGAAGGTCCTTTACAAAGACTGCTCATTTTGTTCGGATCCGATAAAAAACATGGCCGCCAGCGTGGAACTTAGGTTTAACATTGGACCCTATGGGAAAAATCACATTTTCATCTTCTGCTCTGAAAAGGCTGAAGCAAATTCAACCAAACTTTACAGAATGATGTACGGAAGGTTCTTTACAAAATTTGCTCATTTTATTTTGAACCGACAAAAAACATGGCCTCTAGTGCAGAAGATAGTTGAACATTGTAGCGTGGTATGTGAAAAACATACTTTTCATTATCTTCTCTGAAACTATTCAAGCAAATTTAACTTAACTGTATTGGAATGATGTATTGAAGGTCCTTTGCAAAGATTACTCATTTCAATAGGATCAGACAAAAAACACTAATGCCAATGGAGAACATAGCTTAACATTAGATCTCATTGGTAAAATACATCTTTTTTGGTCATGCATGGCATAGAAGCATTTTGTCAGGTGAGCGATACAGGCTCAGTCTCTGAGCCTCTAGTTAGTGCAGAAACATTGATGTGTTAAATTTGCAATTACTGTTTTCAGTTTATTGTGTGGCAGGGTTGTATAAAGAGTAGAAAAGTCAAAAGTTTGAATGCTATGGCAATGGGTAAGACCGATTGAGGATAGCTGTTCAAGTAGATCTTTGGAATTTTTTTAGAATCCAAATCTGATTCATGCCACTCGTGGGGTAAGCTTTATCACAGTAATTTTTCAGGCTATCTCTGACTTCGGTCAACGAAGTAGTGAGCAGCTGTGAAAGAGGTTTCTAGGTGCATCTAGACAACCCGGCAATGAATCTGTTGATGATGTAAATCTTGACCTAAATACAATGTTTATAATGCTATTATTACAGATGAAGACAATAAGTAATAACAAGTTTATATCCTGTTCCTATGATCAGACAGTTAAAGTATGGAATGCAGATGATATCAAAGATGTTTTATTACTAAAAGGTAAACTTTTGTTGCAATTCATAGAATGTATGTGATGAATTTCATTTAAGAATTGAATGAAATATGTTGTAGTTTTATTAGAGTGTAAAAGCGTGGAACATAACTCATTTTGAATGAAGTGCACTAACGCTTCATGTAAAAAATGTGCTACAATACACGCTTTTACACGACAATAATAAAATATTGCATTCAATACTTATAATTACATCCTGTAAATGGAATGCAATTTTCACGCAAGATCATTTAATGAAAATCATGGATGATGCACCTTTCCTTGTCTAGATTACTCTACCGCCTTTGTTTACTTTTGTCGTTGTCAAGGAGTCATGTGCTGTTGTAGTTTTACTGACTGATAAAACACAGTGACAGAAATGATCGAAAGTACTCGTAACCAATCACCACCTTTTTGGTTAACATAAAACATTGTGTCAGCAAGTTTACAACTTTACTTTTAATGTTTGAAGAAAAGAAATAAATCACAAAATTTGGCAGAAAATATGTAATTTACCTCAGAAGGCTAAAAACAGCTCATCTGTCAAACTCTACTGGTGTTCCAAACCCCCACCCCAAATACAATGTTTGCGCAAAATTGGGTCAAGCTTTGGATGGAGCCCATATTACATACATGCAGTACAGACAATTTTTCTAAAGCTTATTTGAATTTTTCAAAAGTGTTACACTCAAGCATTCAAAGTGAATATTTGCATATAAGTTGTCCTCTTTAAAACTGTAAATCTAATGAAGTAGTCTAAGGCGGGCTGACTCACTGGCCTGCTCAGTACTTAACAATTGAAATAAGACATGCTAAATGAAAACTCACCATGTTTTCTGAATCTGAACAAACTGAGTAACTGTCTAAACGATATATTATTTTTTAAAAAGGTTGCACTTAATAGATCCTCACTGCTACAACACATGAAATATAAGCTCAAGATACAAACAGGGGTCTGTTATTTTTATGTCTTCTGTAATAGTATTTACATTTATGTTAAAAGTATCAGAGATCTTTCATTATCCTCTGGCCTTACCGAGGTTTGTAGGAGATGTAGCATTTTGCCCTTTTGTCTTTTCGTTCATCACAAACTTAAAAGTTTATGTATCTTTTGAAGCAATTGTCATAGATGAAACTTTTTGCCCATTGATTGCTTAACATTGCTGTAAAACTCTCATGCATGAGGGAATCAGGTTAAAATTTTTGTTCATGTCCAGATCTGCAATACTTGAGCAGGAAGAAGAATACTATTTTGTAGGGAGATGTGCCTTGGAGGTTCCTGACAAAAATTATATCCCCTTGACCTTTATTTCATGCATCAGCCGCTCAGATAAAAGTTTATGTTAAAGTCCTGATCTGAAATACTAAAGCAGGTGAAGAATGATAGGATCTTGCATTAAATCAGATTAAAGATTGGGATATCTTTCACAAGTATGAGAAATTTCATCTTTTCTTGATTTGAGGTTAGCTGAACAAGAGGAAAAGACACAGAATTTGTTATACCACTACATATACTCTCTATTGATAAATAGAGTTGATATTCGGTGATATTGTGCAAGTATTCTTAATTGTAAATCTTATTATACCCCTCACTTGAAAAATGGGGGTGTATATGTAAGCCAAAATAGTATCTTGTGAAATATGATCCAAATGGAACAAATGTTATTGATAAATCTATGAGATTTATTCCGTCTGGATCTTATTTCACCAGGTGAGCAGTAAATACTTTCCAGATGGAGATTATTTCACCTTTTGAGCTATGAAATTTGTTCCTTTGGAACTTATTTCATGGCGGATAATATAAACCGTTACATATAGTGATGGGGTTTTCTGTACCTCCTACCAGCTATCCCTCAATCCTGAGGGTACCCATCTTGTATCCGCTGTGTGCCTTTCAGTCCATAGTCGTATCCCTTTTTCATATCTAATGCAAACATTAAAATCTTCGTATGAATCAAAAATATCTTTTTGATGTAAAATGGTAGAATCTTCAGAGTTTTATGTCATGTACTATGTTTTAGGTCACACAAAACTAGTACATTGTATATCCCTGTATAAGAACCAGGTCATTAGTGCAACAACTGGTAATAAGATTGATGTACATTGGTTAGGGATCCTTCATTGTCATGTTTTATGTTGTAGGTCACACAGAACCAGTACATTGTATATCCCTGTATAAGAACCAGGTCATTAGTGCTACAACTGGTAATAAGATTGGTGTACATTCCTCTCCAGATGATCAGGGATCCTTTACTTCCGGGAAGCTACGATCAGACACATTTAAAGGTGTATTAACCAGTATGTCAGTTCTACCTCTCAACAGGACTCTATTACTAGGAGCTGATAATGGGTCAATACGTTTATTTTGTTAGCAATCAACTGACGATTTGAAAATAGTATTTTTAGCCAAATTTTTATTATTTTTTGTATTTAAAGTTGCAAATGCTTATTTTTATCAACAGCTTTCAAAAGTTCCTAAATACAGATATGCTATGGTTCAAATCAAAAGATATATAAAGTTTTTTCTAAAAGGGTATAATCATCTCAGTGTACTTGGTTAAAAATGTTTTTGATGTTGGTGTTAATGTTGAGCTTAAAAATGCATTTGCCAATCTGTATGACATGATATTGTTTTAAGATATTAAGGAAATCCAGCTATAGTTTTACATATGCATAGATTTATGGCACGCAAAATTAACCAAAACTTAGGTAAACTGGGTTTATCCCAGGAAAACCCTGTTTACCCAGTTGGTAATCCTGGTTTAGCTTAGAAAACCCCCATTACCGACCGATAATGGGGGTTTTCAACATTTAATACATGTTATTAACCTCCGCTTTCAATGAGTTTTTATTGCTAAACCTACTTTACCAGTCGGTAAAGTGGGTTTTCCTGTGCTAATTTAACCAAAACCTAGGAAAACCAGGTGTATCGGTAGGTAATCCTGTTTTACCTACAATCAACCCCCATTACCGAGCGGTAATGGAAGTTTCCAAAACTAAATACATGTTAACCTCCGCTTCCTATGAGTTGATCGAATGTATTTTGAATATTAAAAGGTGTATCAATAAAAATAAATTAAATGAACAGATATTTTCTATTTCAAATTCATTTTTAAAATGTACAGTAAAATTGTATTCTTGATTATTATAAAATATTTTTTTAGATAATACAGAAAAATATTTCTTTTTATTGTATTCAAGATTTAAATCTCAAAAATACTCTTTTTATAAATAAATAGACAAAATGATATAAAAAATAATTAAAATAATCAAATAATGATTTCAATACTAAATCTTTTTTTTTTGATTGGTTACATCCAAAGTTCTTTAGCCAATCATATAAGCTAATCGGTAATTGAGGTTTTGGTCGGTAAACTAGGATTACCTACCGATAAACCTGGTTTTCCTACTTTTGGTTAATTCCGCGCTGTAAAACCTACTTTACCGACCGGTAAAGTAGGTTTAGCAATAAAAACTCATAGGAAGCGGAGGTTAACATGCATTTAATTTTGGAAACTTCCATTACCGCTCGGTAATGGGGGTTGTTTGTAGGTAAACCAGAATTACCGGTCGATAAACCTGGTTTTCCTAGCTTTTGGTTAAATTAGCACAGGAAAACACACTTTACCGACTGGTTTAGTAGGTTTAGCAATAAAAACTAATTGGAAGCCGAGGTTAACATGTATTAAATGTTGAAAACCCTCATTATCGGTCGGTAATGGGGGTTTTCTAAGATAAACCAGGATTACTGACTCGGTTAACCGGGTTTTCCTGAGATAAACCAGGTTTACCTAAGTTTTGGTTAATTTCGCATGCCATATAGATTTCATTTGTTAAGATTCATGACACAAATAGGTTTTGTAATATAGTATTTTCGAGGGTATAAATACAAGTTGTTCAATTATGTTTTGTTCATTCACTCCAAATAATTTTTTACTGTTTTTTTTAATATTGTATTTTTGTACTTATTATTTTTAGATTTTTACCAAAAGCATTTAATTTTGAAAAGAAATCATGCTTTGTTTGTAACTTTTCAATTACATGTAACAATTTTCATTTTTGATCGTCATTCCAAATATTAATATAACTTATTATATAGATTGCGGTATTAGATTGAAATTTCTCAGTGAAATAAAAATGATAATTAACTGTGAAATTATTTTCCATTATTTCACTCTAGGAAGTGACGTCACAATAGACATTGTCAACGTTGTTGTTAAGTAAACTTCTCAGCCGATTAACATCGAAAACATAGTTCATGCAATGAATCTTAAAATTAACTACTAAATATTTATAGAAGAAGATCTATATAATAAAAACAATAACTAATCCTAGATTCTGATTATCGAAAATATTCAACTCATGATCGAAACACGCTGTAAGGGCTGTTCCAGAAAAGTTGGTCTGGGACCCTTTGAAGGCACTTTATATAAATTGCTGTGGGTGGTTGTGTTTTCTTCATCCTTTTGTATTGTACATATGGGGAAGAATTCTATGGGTGGTGGGGGTCAATAAAAAGTGCCTTCAAACCCCCCATGTCAATTTTTCTGGAACAGCCCTAATTCACTCATGCACTGCGCACATTCATCAATTACTGCGTTATTTGATCATTCGTTGAATATTTTGCAATAATCAGAATCTCGGATTAGTTATAGTATAATTCTGTAACTGTTCTGTTTGGAATAAAAACTATACTCGGTAGATAGATTATTCTATAATTAAACATTATTCTATACTTCTTTATAATGGTGAAGAAGTATTAAAAAACAATATCAATTTTCAAACTATTACAAATCCATTTTTGATTTATAATAATTTACATTATGGCATCTATTTCTTGACAAGGTTAAATGGTATTAAATAGTTCTTGGCATAAGAATAAGGTCATTTCTCTAATGATATGTGAAGTTTAAACTGGTTCTTAACACTTTTATAAATTTTCATATTCAACATGTGTTTAATAAAGCTCTGTGCTATTTCCCGCCAAATCCATTTATCGTCAGAAGATTACACCACTACCATATTTTATCTACTCGCGATAGTTAAATTTTAAAAAATTTTAAATGCTCAGCAAGCCTTGCAATTAAAATTTTAAAATTTAACTATCTCTCGTGGATAAAATATAGTAATGAAGTTCAACGGGATCTTGTTGCGTAATCTATATTTATCCACTCTTAATAGTTAAATTGAAAATTTTTAAAGTTTTGCGAGCCTCACAATTAAAATTTTAAAACTTATTTATCTCTAGTGGATAAAATATTGCAATGAATGGGATCTTGTGGTTTAATATATATTGTTTTTGCAGTGGCATAAAATAACACATCATTTTATTATGGTTCAGGTATTGTATTGTTAAATCTAGGTATATTCAGATTATCTCAATTTAGACAAAGTTTCCAAAAATCTTTATCAGATGCACATTGTAGGTTGTGCAGGGTTCATACATACTTCTACAGCTACGCTGTTCTATGAGGGCATTTTAAGTGTCAAGTAGATAAGTTTTGCACATATGACATGCAAAGTTGTGTTTATTATTTTTTTTCAAAAAAAAACAGTAGGTAGAAAGACTTTTGTACCATTGAATTCAATCATCTGACCTTAGACATATAAGGCTTTAAATTAAGGAGGAAATATCAATGAGTTTTGTTGTTAACCTTTTTAGAGGGTGTAAAATAAATTGATAGGGAAGTTAAAATTGTTTAAGTTTTATCTTACGTTTGTTTAACATCAAACCACTCATGGTAGCCCATTGATATTTGGTATGCTGTGGGATTAGCATGGATACAGATCAGTTTAGTAGCATTTAATGTCTATGCCACCGCAGTCAGGCTCCATTGACTTGTGAGATTTTGCACCATTTAGTTTTATTTTGCATCTGTTGAACATCAAGAAGACATGATAGCCCATTGTTATTTGGTATGCAGTTGCATTAGTATCATTACAAATCTTTTTCAGTGTCATTTTATGTCTATACCCCTGCAGTCATGCTCCTCTGACTTCAAAATTTTAAATTGTTTATTACTGTTCATGCTAGCCACTTGATATTAACATGCAGTAGTGTCTTGAGGAGTACATACTGATTGACATCCAAATGGTGACTTGACCTCTCATTCATGCATGAATGATCACATTAAGATTTAGCAGGTAGGTAGTGCTCACAGTTTACGACTTTGAATTAGATATACTTGCTGTTGCTGTAGACCAATGTGCAGATTCAAGCAATGCACAGGGTAGGCTAGATTCTGTTTATGTATGTAAACAGTCATATATATCTGCACAAAATCTATCAAATTTCCAATATCTGTATGGAAAGTTCCATAACTGAAGCTAGCTGAAATATGGTCAGTAGATTAGATTTTTTCCCTATCCATAGCCTTTATTCGTTTTATTCTTGTCACCTTTTTGTGGTAATAAGTTATGCTGACAGAATAGGATGAATACATTTCTATGTCAAAAATGAAGAAGAAATTGGGCTTCTACTTTCTATTTCAAGTGAATATTTTAAGAATAAAGCAACTTTTATGGAAATAGTCATATTTTATAATAGAGATATGTTATTGGAATTGACTACGCTGTAGTCATTGTTTTTTTTTCTTCTAGCAATTGTGTTTCCAAATTTTCAAATTACAGAAAATTCCAAACTGAAACTGATGGAAATACTGATTTAAAGTATTGGAAATCTAACTGGACAAACAATTTGGTACATAAAAATTTAGGTTAACTACTTCTTCCCTACTTCCAGTCATTGTATTTAATTGCTTAACTCTTAGACTGCTAGACACTAATATTGTTGTTTTTGAGGAGCTCTTTGCATTGTTGTCACTGAAGATGCTCCATACATGCAAAAGGCCATGGTTGCAGTTCATTTAAGACATTAGAACTCTGGCTACAATTTCAAACTAGCTAATAACCACTTTGAAGGATTTTGCTTGTGAAATAGGCACTTGAAAGAAGAAGATTTTAAAATGTCATATTTGGGTGGGAAAGGCTACCTATTGTTAACTGTAAGACAAAAACTACAAACCCTATTGAGTCAATATTGATGTACACATCTTAAATAAAGTGTCTTCTCTCAATTTTGACAGTATTACAGCTTTCTGATTTGTATTTCCAGTACTATGGCCGCTCAAAGCTGAAAAAAATTGTCAATTTTGCAGATTTTGGGAAGGGTCTCATTCCATACTTAACCCCAGACCTGACCTTACCCAGGATTAAACTTAGGAGGCCAGTATGCAGAAATATGGAAACTCTTTACAAAGACCACAACAAACTAGGCCTCCGCATGCCATACAGTTCTCCAGGCCAATAACTGGTACGAAAAATGACCAAAATTCTTGTTTTTTCAATGGGTTACCCATGTTTGGACCACTTGCCTGGTACCCTACCCCCACCTCCTCACCGCACCTTCCCCACCCAGTGCTCACTTATAGTTGCTTTATGGTTATCAGCCATCATTAACATCAGGCTTCAGCTCATTTGCATATTAATAAACATAAATTTGCAAACATTCAAAAATGAGAGGTCCCCCAAATTTTTATTCAGCAGGTTAAGGGTTAAAATTCTGACAACAGATTATATTGTACCTCCAATTTACTTTTTGAGCTTCAAGATTAATTTTGTGAGCAAAGCCACTTTGTGCAAAAATGTAAAGGATTAGGGTGGTCCAGCTTCTTACCTTAAGCACATAATATACAAGACCCTCATATTCTTTAAAAGGTTTTAAACCTATATAAATGAAAAATTATATATATCTCATGTTTCTGACAATTTTAACAAGATTTCAGATAAATGTCTGAAAATTACATAACTACAAATCATTCAGGATTTGAACATTTAACAATAATAAGAATCAATATTTTTACTATAATGGACAATTTAATAAGGTTGGGTAAAGTAATATTATGATGTCAAGTCTATTTATCCTGAACCAATATACCAATGTTACAGTAAGTGTTGCCATTGTAAGTTTTGTGTTATAAGCTTGAT